>VZTL01005923.1:11049-31217 GCA_013400535.1 Scopus umbretta | reverse complement strand
GCATTTTCCAGCCCTTCATCCCACCCAGGGGTGCCGGGCGCGGCTGGGGGAGAGGGAGAGCATGGCGCTTCCCAAACCCGAAGGTGATTTTCCATGCGGAGGGACCCTCGCTGCCCCGGCTCCGATCTGCCCAACCCGCTGGAGCCGATTGCAGCGAAAGGTCAGAGCTGTTATCTGTGGGTGCCCAACTTCCACATTTTCACAATGCAACTTTCGAGAGCTCGCGTAAGCTGCTTTGGTGGGGGCAGGGTGTTCTGCAAAGGGCACGTAGAAAGACTTGATTGACGGGATGCAGAAGATGAGAATTTCCCTCCCTGGCTTTCCCACCCGGGAAAGGGACAGCTCCTGTGTCCCGATCCAGGCTTTCGGGCTGAGCTCCGCGGCCGTCCCATCCCTCCCGCACAGGCAGGCATCCCGCTGGCGAGAGACACGGTGACTCTCCATAAAAACACTGTCATCTCAGCCCTGTACGTGCTATTAACTGCAGTGATGCTTGTCTGGAATCATGATAAGAGAGAAGGGGGGAAAAAAAAATTATAATATCTCAATTTTCCGATAACGCGTAAAATATTGCTCTTAGTAAACTTGAGTCATTCGTGGCTTGTTTCCTGTGAGATACTAAAAGTGCCATTGCTTGAAGCCCGGAGTGCTTCACGTGGGAACTCTTTCTTGCGGGGGTTAAATCAATTCATGCCGTGTCACATCTGACATTTTATATGTTACAATTTCTCTTATTTTACACTGGTTTTTAAGAAACGAGAATCCAGATATATGACGTCCAGGTGTCGACGACAAAGTTTTAGTAATCTTTATTTATTTACCCACCTTGTGTTCTAGTGACTTACGTGAGGGCTTAGAAAGCTATGGACATCAAAAAGCTAATGCATAAACCAGCAGTTCTGTTCTCCGTAAACATCCGCCAGGCTGTTCCGGAGTCTAGGGCTTTCAGAGAGACCTGGCTTGTGATTCCGAGTTCCTAGCAGATTTTAATATTTTGCAGTCCATCTGAAGTTTCAACTAACGGATAATAAAGGAGGATAATAGGCATTTCCTTCTATCAGAAGGTGCTTGGAATTCGTCAGTGCGGAGCCCACACGTTAGGAAAGGGAGTATGGGGCCCAAAAGAATAAACTTGGAAAAACGAGGGCCTAATCACATACAGAGTTCCCCATTATTTTAACGAAAACTCACAGGATGGAGAGCTGGTCGGAGAGGGATGTTATGACACAACTTGCAGGGCACAGCAGTTTCAACTTAGTAGAGTGAAAACCAGAACAGAACACAATCAGATAATATCTTCGGGCTCAGCTTGCCTAAATAAAAACCGCAGGATCAGTTTGTCAGCACAGAAGTTCTTGACCAGTGGTCGCTTCTCCCTGCTGAAGAACGTAATTTTTTGCCCAGAAAACTGCTGACCCAGTAAATAAGCAGTAGTAATATGATTTTTTTTTTTCCTGTTGCCTGCTGGAAAGTGGGAGCAGCCTGATCCTTCTCCATCAGTGTGGGTCTCCTCTGCCCCCAGCAGCCTAGGGGAGGAGAGAAACACAGCCTTGAGGGACTCTGCGCTAGAGCGAGAACCCAATAACGTATGAAAAAATCTGGGGCTCCGCTCTTACCACGTACTGAGCGCCTCGGTCATGATCCAGCGAAGCATAAATGTGCAAACATACGCCTTCCTCGCTGCTAGCCACAGGTTGAAAATTAAGCAAGGGCTTAAAGGATCGATCCAATAGGTTTTTTTATTAACTTCCCTGGGGTTTGGATGAGGCCCTCAGTGGCAGCACCGGGTCACTGCAGACCTTGCAGAACTGAGCTCAGGCGCCTTGCTTTTAATTTTTTTGCTTTTTTTTTTTTTTTTTTTTTGGCAGAACTTGTAAAATTACACCACAAGGCAAAGAAGAGAATTCCTTAAGAAAGTAGCTTTGAAGAAAATTCTTGCTTTATCCCCAGGTATTACCAGAACCCTCCTTGACTTCAGAGCTTTTTGAAAAGGGAAAAAAATATCGTGCATGACTAGTCAGTGCTAATATCACAATAAAGATTTGTGCCTCTCGTCACGCAGGGACGTGTAAATCCCAAATAATTGTTTGAGCTGTCTTGGCATAGACCCATCCCAGGGGATCCATGCCCTTAGCTGAAGGAAAAAAATGAAGTCCTGCAGTAACACCAGGTAAAATTCTGGCTCTTATTAAAAACAGCAGCGAAACTTAAACCAGTTGGGCAACAGTCTCCCCTGTATTATTTATTCGTTTCGTGCTGTTCAGAGAAATGACATCCCCAGACTTAGTCTTCCAATTTACATTTCCCAACGGAAAGTTGACTGCATGTAAAATCCCTCGGGTGCCTTTTCTAGTCCTTTAGCCCTTGGTGAGAGAGAAATTCCCTTTGCTTCCAGCAGCACTAACTTGCAAGCTCAGGTTTACAATATGGGCTCATATATTTTGGGGTTCTTACAGAGATGCTTTACGGTACTGCCAAGGTTCTTCAGTAAGTTACGGGTAAATCCAGAGGTTGTCTGTGTCAACTAGGTCACTTAGAGTTGTTTATAGGTTAAATCTTAAAAATCTTGTTGGGAAAAAAAAAACCAAAAAACAGCCCAAACATTTTTTGATGGAAATGAAAGCATTGCTATGTGTTGTGGACAAACCAGAATTATTTGAAAATGTGAAGAACATAGTAAGAACTCCTGGGACTTTGGGGTTGTCGGCATCCGTCAGTCTGCACAGGCATAAGCAGCATTTCTGTGAAATGGGGAATCCAGGCAGCTTTTGGATTATACTTTTGAAAAAGTGCAATCTTTAATTATGGAAGAATCATGCTATGGGAAAGGTATTTCTTTTACAAGAACTGCATGGACTGAGACACATGACTGAGCAATTCACGTTCTGTCCAGCAGAAGAAAAACCATCTATCGGCACAGACACCAATGTGCTAGTAAAGTAGCAGATGCCTCTACAGTAATGAATACACACGGGTGATACAAAGATTGTCGTGTTTATGCATTATCCGTTGAAGAAAATAAAAAAAATTAGCAAATTTTTGCGTATGCTTATCAACTCTTTACATTTTAAGCTGTTCTTTTTTTTTTTCAAAGCAAAAGAAGAGCGAAGTCCTGCTCCCTCTGATGTCAAAAGTGGATAAATCATTTACTCTGCTGGGAGAAAAAAACGAGGACGCAATCCCTGTTCTAACGCGACCAACCCTGTGTTTTGGTTTTTCTTCTCCCTCAGGGAGCCAGTGGATGAAGTCCTCCAAATTCCCCCTTCGCTGCTGACATGCGGCGGTTGCCAGCAGAACATCGGGGACCGCTATTTCCTGAAAGCCATCGATCAGTATTGGCACGAAGACTGCCTCAGCTGCGACCTGTGCGGGTGCAGGCTCGGAGAGGTGGGGAGACGGTTGTATTACAAGCTGGGCAGAAAGCTCTGCAGAAGGGACTATCTCAGGTACACAACCCGCTCGTCCTACCCTCGCGCCCCTTCTTTCTGTCATCTCAGCTTTGTTTTGTCATTTAATTAGTACAGCTAGTGAGCAAAGAGCCAGAAAGAATTGATTTTTGATTACCCTTAAACGCAATGCCTGACAGCAGTCGCAGTCGTAACGCTCACAGTTGCAAGCTCAGGTTTACAATATGGGCTCATATATTTTGGGGTTCTTACAGAGATGCTTTACGGTACTGCCAAGGTTCTTCAGTAAGTTACGGGTAAATCCAGAGGTTGTCTGTGTCAACTAGGTCACTTAGAGTTGTTTATAGGTAAATCTTAAAAATCCTGTTGGGAAAAAAAAAAACATTCTTTAACAGAAATGAAAGCATTGCTACATATTGTGGACTAGAGAGAATTGTTTGAAAATGTGAAGAACATAGTAAGAACTCCTGGGACTTTGGGGCTGTTGGCATCCATCAGTCTGCACAGGCATAACCTGATAGCTCCAGGCGAACCATGCAGAGTCAGCGTGGGATTCTGGCACGTAGAAATTGGGAAAAGGTGATGAATTTCAGCAAGCTCCCCCTGAGCTGACAATGAACCGGTTCCCCTGAATGGTTTTAAGAAGTTCTGTGCTTCTCCAAGCATCGCCTTGGAGCTGAAAGGTATATAAAACCAGATGCCAAGATCGGCGACTGATGAAATATCATTTAGTTCTCTCATTTAAGAACACGGTATCCAAGGTAACTGAATTAAATTCATTTTCCTGATGCAGTAATATCAGCTATAGAAGAGATGCTTGATTCCACTAGCCAGCAGGGCTGCTGTACCTGCTTGGTGTGTGAAGCCACTGCCTTTTATACACCAACTGATTCCTGTCTTTTTCTGCATCACTGGTAAAGTTATCTGGGACACTTCAGGCAGAAAGATGCAATGTGCTCTATGTTTATTGCAAAGCTACAGCCAGTACAGGAAAGTTTGATCGCACTCATTTCTGGATCCAGTGGATTTTTAGCCTGGTCCTAAATAGACAAGAATTTACCCATTTTGCTGAATCAGATCCTACAAATACACTTGGTACAGGCATTTTCTTTACTATCTCTCTGCCTCTCTGTTTTGCCAAAATTTTTAAGTAGAATGATTAACCTGAGATGAATATATTTCACAAAAATTGTCAATAAAGGATTTTTATATTCTTGATTACGATCAAAGTGGATTGATCTTCGCCGTGCTGGTTGTGTGCCGTTTCCTCTAACGGATCCCTAATGCTACAGGAGGTCTGTGGAACAGAGTAATGGTATTTGATATTTTTTCAGCTACCTTACTGCAGGCTAATTTACCTGCCAATGAAAACTAACACAAAATCCCAGTGGAGCTCCCAAGTATGGTGTCTCTGAGCTTTACCGATGGGAAATTTGCAGAAACTAAGAACTGAGTTCTGCTAATGTAGCGGCTTGTAAGTACTCGACGTACACAACAGTTCGGCAGTGATCCAGCATTAGTTACACTTTCCAAATACTTTTCATCTTAAAATGGAAGCAATGGAAAGTATAGCAATATAATTAATGCATTTTCTTGCAGTGAAAGTCAAGGTTTTTATTTATTTAATAATAAAACATGTAATACCTTCCCTCATTAATGAAAAATTTGGCAACCTTTGTGTAACCTTAGTATTACTTTCGCTGGGCAGAAGTAAACACTGACACCTCCTGGTAGACGAAAGAAATGACTTTTCCCCTTAAAGATCTCTCTTAATTTAGCGCTCATCCTTTTTCCAGTTCAGAAGCTGATGTGAGGCAGGCACAGCATATGTAAGAGCAGAGTAGGAGGTGGAAAAACTCTTTCCAGAATTAGTATAGAAACTTAGAAGCCAAACTCAATAGGTGGATACTTTGTGAACAAGTAACAACAACAAAAAAGTACATTTCTGCTTATTTATTAATGATTTGACTTACAAGCTCTGTAGCCAGCAGACTGTATGAAAGGCTGGCAGTCCCACATAGCTGAGAACGTCGCACTGCTCCAGGTGAATTCCCCTCCGCTGCAGGAGGAATACATATCTAGTGTGTTCATTAGAGGATCCTTTTAATAGACAACACCATCATGATCTCAGCAGGGCTTTTCAATGAGGATTAAAGAGCAGTCCAGGTCATAAAATTGTTTGAGCCAGCACAAGTATCTAGAAGGTCTTAGCATGGTATCCATCTGAAACCCAGCAGGAGTGACTTCATGGATATAGAAATGTTTGGGTTTGAAAGAATCTCCAATGTGGAGGCAACGACAAGAGACGGGGGAGTCTTAGACCATGGCTTGTGTCAACTTCTTTCTGTAAACTACAACAGCAACAGCTGAAGACAGGCAAAATTTATCAACGGAAAGGTAATTTCTATCAATCAGAGAAGTGGAAGTATTAGCATGGCACAACTTTATGCTATGATCTGGGGCACCTTTACTCCTCAGCAATTCAGGATAAGGTCAGAGAAGTCAATTAGATTGAAAATAGGTGAGGATCTTAGACTGTCTACTTCAATTTTTGGTCTTGCGAAGTTTAGAGTTCTGCTTGGCAGCTTTCCATGTGACCTCTATCTAACTTGGCAATACTGTGACTAACGGATCAAGGCGCTGATGTTGTCGTGTTCCTGTTTTGATTTGTTTTTTCCCGTCTCCCCAGCAAAGGAACCCTGCTTACTCCTCTGCTGTTGTTTCAGGCTCTTTGGCCAAGATGGCCTCTGCGCCTCCTGTGACAAGCGAATCCGGGCTTACGAGATGACCATGCGGGTGAAGGACAAAGTGTATCACCTTGAATGCTTCAAATGTGCTGCCTGTCAGAAACATTTCTGTGTTGGGGACAGATACCTCCTCATCAACTCAGACATAGTATGTGAACAGGACATCTACGAGTGGACTAAGATAAATGGAATGATCTAGCAAAGACGTGCCTCATAGTCTATAAAAGACATCTCGCGGGCGACACTGATGCATAGCGGCAGTGAGGAGATCATCACTTGAGCTACGGGCTTTGTCTAAAATGGGGGGAAAATACCACAGAGTCGGGTCTTTGCAGGCAGTGCTACGTAGAGTCTAAACTACATATAGGTGAAGAAGGGAGAGCGAAGCAATAGTAGATAGACTGACTTCTGTTAACAAAGGCGTATGGACAATAACTGACATCAGCCATGTAGGTGAGAGTTGGAGACCAAACACAACGTGATGACAAATTCTCGTAACTGGAAAAAGAGTAGGGACTTCCGTAAAGAGATGTTATGACTTTGTCACCTGCAGACTAGGATTGTGCAATTGAATTTTCTTTTCGTCTTGTTTTAGTTACTGAGTTTAGATGACAGCTCCTAATGTAGACATGAGGAAGAATACTGGAAGAAGAGGGCCATCACTTACGTGGTCATTCTGTATGGCCTTACATTTTGGGTAGGAGAGAAAGCGGGAAGAGGGTGGGGGTTATTTTTGCATGGATTTTTTTTTTTCTTTGAGAATGAACAGTGCATCCTCTAGTCCCAAACTCTTCTTTAAAAAAATCCTGCTGAATAGTTGTTTTCAAGCACTGCTGTTTCAAGATGAGATGTTCCACAGATCATTTCTATACAAATATAAATCTAAAGAGTTGTTCAACTATTTTATTAACTTAGATTATATCGATAAAATATTTGTTGTGTGTAGTAAGACTCTGCAGCTTTAATAAAAATAACAGAAGATTTGAGTGTTGTTATTTCTTTTTTTTTTTGGAGTCCGGCTGGGTTTTTTGTTTGTATTACTTATTTTCTTTTTTGTAGCAGGGTTTCTACACTGTGTCTATGGCTGATGCCTGCTGGATCCACTTAAGGTTGCGTTTCAAAGCAGTAATGTGAGAACACCAAGGTCTCAGTAAGCCTTGTAGAGTTCTTCATGCTAAGGAGAAATAAAGATCGTGTTGCCAGAGAAATTAGATGGTGTCGTGTGACACTGAGTCTCTTTGGTGTTCATGAGGATGTTTTGAGGCTGGTGGCCCACGGAGAAATATATTCGGGTGTTACTTCACAACAAAGACAGAGCCTATCCGATCTCAGAGGAGACCCTGTAAGATTAAGGTCTCCTAGAAAGGCAGCTTGTCCTGATTCTGCTCTGGATTATTGAATCCAGTATAATATCACTAGAGCCAATCAATACTTGCTAGTATTTAGGAAGAATTAAGTTCAGAGCCTTTCCTGCAAAGACTGTTGTTCTTAAGCAAAAGGAAGTTTCTTAGCATTGTAGTAATACTAAGAACCTGAGAAGTACACCTGGCCAGGCAAAAGCGGACATTCGGTATCTTGCTCCCACGGAGACAAGTAGTGGGTGTTCAGGCCAGCAGGGAGTGACCTCCACATGAAGCCTTTCCACCTTTCAGGAAGGTCCAAAGAGCTTTGTGTGAGCATGCCTTCAGACCCCCCTGGTTAACACTGACCCACAGACCCATTCTCCGTGAGTTTGCCTCGTCCCTTTTTTTTTGACTCTTTGGCCTCCAGGAAGTCTCAAAGCAACGATTTTCACAGCTTAATTCTATGCTGTGTTTATTTCAAAGCCTGCTGCCTGATAACTTCATTGGTTGACCACCATATTGTGAGAGATAATGAATAGTCATTTCCTATCGCCTTCTTCTCCCACTGTTCTTGACTTTAAAGACCTATATCATATCCCCTCCAACTTATTTTTTCTGAGATGAATAGTCTAAGTTCCTTCTTGTGTGACAGCTGTTTCACGCCTCTGATAATCTGTGTTTCTCATCTCTGTATGTTTTCTGGTTCTACGTTATCCTTTTTGAGAGTGTCACTGTGTTCAAACGTACTAAAAAAATAAAGCTTAGAACACAGTTGAACAAGTCTGACAGTCCACTCAGAAGACAGCTGGCATGTCCCTTCGTCCCATCGGTACTAACATGTAAGGAAAAGCACCTAAGCACATGGCTATCTATTTGTCTGACTATTTTCAATAAACTTGTCACCTAAAGGATCTCTCATCCAAGTGGCGGTACTGACCAATGACATTTTGCATTTTACAATGGATATTCTGAAACCAATTTTTTCTTATCTTGCTTTTGTCGTCACAACTAGCACTGTGGACAGAACCTTTAAATCTTACTACCAGTGAAGTTGGAAACTACACAGAGGACATAATGAGATCATGCTTGAAAAGTATAGTTTGAGGGCTCTGCGATTTAGCTCTTCTCAAGTGATATGCTGACCTCTGGAGGCCGTAGGCAGCTGGTATAATTTTAATTCTTAGCCTAAAATGTATCCCTGCCAGCACAGGCAAGACAGCTATGCACCCAAGGAAACTACAGCTATCATCTCTCTTCACCCTCAGTGGCTCCTTGCAAATATTCTGTCCGGCTAGAAACGGAGTCTTAATATCCCTGTTAGTTTACACGGCTTGGTGGATGTAACCAGGATGCTAGCGCAGGGCGGAGCTGCACAATCGTTCTTCAGGTGGGTGCGTGGGGGCACATACACATAGCGAGCTGCGCGTCACCAGACAAGGTAGTACCAACAGCTTCGTGGCAGATGCCTTTAAAGCCTTCCAGGTCATCATGCCCTGCCATGTCATTGCAATGTCCCTCTCAGAGCCCCTCTTCTTTCGCCCCCTCTCCTTTCCCCCCAAAACCACACCTCAATAGCACTATTGTACGAGCAGAGCAGAGGCGTGCTTACGGCTTCATGAACATCTACTAGTTCATAGCAAGAAAATTTTGCAGATGATGGCAATCAGCTATGAAGCCGATTTTTCTGTAGTCACACGCTAATGATGGAGGCAAATAGGGATCAAAGGGAGTGTCGTACGCTGGGGAGACTGGGATTCCGCTCCATCCCGCGGCACTACCAGCTGAAGGGTCTCTGAACGAAGACCACGTGTTTCAGATCACGGGCAGCCATCTGCTGATAGTCCTGACTGTGCGAGGGGCAGTGCGAGATAAAATGAGCTTCCCTTTGACAAAGTAAACCATGATTTTGACTTTCAGAATTGCTATGAAGAGGTTTTGAGCCGCATCCTGATCTCATACAGCATGAGGGTGTAACTGACCCTAAAATAACCGCAATCACAGAGTTACACCAGCATAACGATAGCATTGATGTGGTCAGAATCAACGGGTATCATTACAAGTAAGAGTTTTGGCACCTGTTCCCTAAACCCTTTCCAGTGTAATTTTTTAACCTTACTCAGGCATGCTGCAGAGCTGCTTTCCATGATTCCAGCTCACAGGGAGACTTGACTGAAAATTCAGTGTAAGGGGCCTCGTTAACATCTGGGTTGAGATTAGGTAAGAGTGTCAATGGTTCAGGGAGCCTTTGTGGTCTTGCACTAATGAGAGCAAGATCTGTGTTTTGTTGCCACCTCAGAGCGTATTTCCTGTGTGACTTTTGGAAAGGTAGTTAAATATTCTGCTTCTCAGTTGCCTACCTGTAAAACGGAGATATTGTCACTTATTCTGTAAAATATCATTTAAAACTTCCTCATGGAAATACATTATTTTGTGTAAGGTATCATTTCATTCTCACAGGAAAATACCTTTCAAAACCTAAATGAATGTATTTGTAAAGGAAGGATGCTGCAGCGTCCACAGTGGTTATTCTTATTTTGTTGCAAGACCACCAGTTTTATCTAGTCCTTGTAACTTCAGAAAGGGCTTAAGCTGGACTGGAAGATGACAGCTTGTGCCAGAAGAAGAGCCTCCACTTGAGCAGTAGTATTACTCTACTTGTATAATTATACCGGTCTGTTGGTGGACTTTGCCCCACCAGACTCCTAATTCTTGCCTTCCAGATCCAGGAGGAGAGGGAACAGATTTCTCTTGGAATTAGTGTAACCAACACTTCACCTCCGTCCTCATCTCAAGTATGTAAGGACTCTCTCCTGAAATCACAAGCAAACAAAATGTTCCAAAAACAATGGCGAAAATAAAAGCAAAGATGATTTATAGGCATAGGCAAAAAGCACAATCATCCGAATAGGACTTCATCAGCTGATATTCAAATGCATTGTCCTTTATATGTTTTCAATATCAGCAGTATTTTAAAAGGCATATCACCCTTCAAGATTTCCCTTCTTTGTCCCCATTATTCAATGTCATGGTAGGAAGATGAGAGCATTACCATCGATATCACTTTTTTAATTCCATGCCCTTGAATAAGGCCAATAAGAACCCCGCATAATAGAGTTTTCAGCAGAGAGAGTAAATGGGAATTGGTTGTTAATTCAATACAGGATAGAGAAGCTGTCTCTCCCATCTCTTTTTCTCAAGGTAATACTGTGCCTCCAATTGTCATTATACCCAAGAATCAAATTATTTGAATTCTGGACACATCAGCACAAAACCGAAGACTCCCTGCCAATTTCATAGCCTGCTTGGAAGAGAACATCAGAGAGCATCACTCATTTATACGACTGCCAGCCTGAGACTGTAAATTCAGAAAACAAGAAGGCCTCAGGTGCTGCACTTTAACATGTCTTTCTGCTCCTGAATCACCCCCCCTACCACCTCCATCGCATACAAGGTAACGTTTTATCTCTGAAAGGCAAAGCTTTCAAGCATCTGCCAGGGCGAGCATAGACTCTGTATGGCCTGAATGTGAATTGAAAATGAGACTATTAAGTATATTAATTGATAACAGTCACTTGTGACTTTGAAGGAGATGCATGACACTTGGAAAAATAATCTATAAAGATTGTTGTTGCTCTAAAAAGACAGTGCAGCATCAGCTTATTTCACTTGCAGCAGGTTCATCTCTTTTATAGAGCATACTGCACTGCAGGCAAAGGGAATTTTAATGGACATTGGAAAAAATGATCTATTCCTCTGTCCTGCAACAAAAAAGAAACCATAAAAAGACATAGAACAGAGAGATTGAGATAGGATATCAGAAAACATTTAGGGAACTATAATTAAATTAAGATTCAGAAGTCTGTCAATGAGAGGAAGATTAAACTGGCAGAAAGTTGAACCTTGTTTGAAGCAACTTGTTCCCTCCTGCTGTGGGTTGTTTTGTACCAGGCAAATGAGAAGGCACGTCTCTGAAAGGTTCCTAATAAACCAGCAGATCTCTGACGGTTAATTAATAAACATTTTTTGCAGGAGTATACCACATTCCATTTAATGCTTTTCAAGTGCCTTGCAAGCATTAGTGTGCATTACTTTCCTTTTTTATGCTACAAGCCCCACCCCATAGGTAGGGAAACTGAGGCACAAAATGAACATGATCTGCTTAAAAATCACACGGTAACTCAGCCAAACTTCTACCAGAGCAGAAGTTAGATCTCTTGGCTTGAGTGTGACCATTCCACCGCGGACCATTTGGCAACCGCTGACGAAGCAGGTATGGGTACCAGGTGGCCTGACCTGTCCGGCAGTGGGGATCTCTGATATACTCTGAACGCTGGAGAGCAGCCTCAAATAGCATTTTCTATGGATACTTTCTATGAATTATGCCTGATGGTGATATACATGACAGACAATCCGGTATATAAAGCTCAGCCGTGTTTGCGGAATCAGGAGTTAACAGTCTGTGGGGTTGTAAAAGCCCAAGAACTTGCTAAAATAAATGCATTCGATCCATTATACAGAGAGCGAGCCACCATTTCACTCTCTGTAGCAATACTCAAGCAATGCTTGAAGCACCCTTAAGCCCCCTTATCTGTGTTCTTCGCCAATAGCAAAGGGAGGATCAAAAAGCTCCTGTTAAACTGTTTCTCATTTCCAAATATTTACTTTTTTGGGGGTGAAAAACAGATCATGCATGAAAAACCCATTTAAGATTTTCAGGGAAGAGAGATTTTCTTTTTTTTTTTTTTTAACGAAAAGGCTGAATAGACACTTTTTGCTGGATGCTTCCTATTCACCTCTGCTCGCTCTCTGGCATATTCTGGTTGTATTTATACATTGGCATAAGGCAGTGAAGCCTGTAACCAGCTGCAAGAAGTTTGATTTCTGTGGAGGTGCTGGAATGGGGGAGCAAGGAGGGATGCTGTCACAGTAGTGACTGGGGTAGTGAAAAGTAGCCATTGCTCTGCAGCGTTGAGAGAGAAATAACCTTTTAAAGCCATGACCCAAGAGAACTAGCTCCTTTTGTAGTCCAGTAGCTCTCTGCCAGCCACCTCCCACACGATTGCTGAGATGTTTCATTTTCAGGGCTGTATCTTCTTGGGTTGGTTGGTAAAAGCTTGCACTAAGAAGGCTATGAAAGAAGCCTGAAAAGCAAGGCAGGTTTTTCTTGTCCTGTTTCGTTTAATCGTTACAGCCCTCTGTCTAAAAGATGAAAAAGTAAAAGCATCTCTCTTGCCTGCAAGCTACCACAAATGTTCGCCAGGCTACTCATGGCAAAAAAAGATCTGGAAGCAGTGGTGCAGCAGACCAGCAAACCAGCATCCGAGATACAAGCAACGAGGCAAAAGCCCCTGGATATAACAGCTGAGAGTACAGAAGAGTTAATTCATAACCAACTGATGATCCTCATATTAGTGAAATACTGTGTAATAACTTCTGCTCTCTGTGTGTAGCTTCAACAACATAAGATGTCAGCGACAAGATGTATTTTCGCTTTCCATGGCAGTAGATTTGGATGCGTCTTAGTACGGGGAGTAGCTTTTCAACCATGACAGCTGAGCCCTTGACTTCACCGTCCCACCTTCTGACTTCATTAGACCCCTGATTCTGGGCTGGGATTAGGGGTTTGGTTTTCATCTCTCCTCAGATATGTGTCTTGCATCCCAGATAACTTTACCAACGTATTTCACAACACCTGCAAACTGGTTCTGAGATACAGTCTGTACTTTTACTTATTTACACTCATTTTAAAGAGACAATCATAATAAAACTGAAATTCTTCTACAATAAGACACATAGTCTTCAGTCTGACAATATCCCAAAGCATCTTGACAGCTACACAAAACAGTTCTTAAATATCATGTTGATATCTCATGAAAAAGATCTAAGACCTGCAATCATCAACCGAAGGATGCTCTCCAACACTGGGAAATTCTCAGTCGGCTCATAAGACAACGCTCCATCACAACGTGGTTATGGTTTTTTTGCAGTCGGCAGGTGTGTGTGAACACCGAACGAGCTGTGCTGCAGTCGCCCCGGAATTCTTGGAGCTGGACCAGCAGTGAGTTTGACCCACCATGCACGAGAAGCGTGTTGTTCGGCTGATAAGGAAACTGAGAACGTGCATCAGCAAATACAGTTTGTTTATTCCGTAATAACTGTTTTTGAGTAGTACAAGCAAAAAGAGGCCGGGTCTGCACTAGACAGATAAGAGCTCTGACCGAAAGGACGACCAAAGGTCACACCAGACCTCCTGGAAACTTCAAAAGAGAAGCCTTCGGTGGGACTGGATGACTAAGGGAATTGCAAAGGGCTTTTGGAGTCTTTTATCTTTGTGCTACCTCTTCAAATCCAGCTCAACACTCCAGACATTTATTGCCACCATCGTCTGATGAATGTACGCTGGGCTCAGTCTTGCTCCTACTGCACAGGTGTTTGTAAGCCAAAAAACCCCACCGCTGTGGCCATGGCTAACTGGCCGCCTCGTTAACAATCTCAGCTAATAACCTAAAGAAAGTGTGTGGGAGCTTAAAAGTAAGCCGCTATCCGGTTTCGACAGATGTTTTTTTTTAGGTCAGGAAAGACTCAATGGCAGCAGAATTTTCTCTAGGGGTGCCCTGTTATTCTCCATGTTCCTCACATAAAGAATGACCTCTTGAGCTCCCCCACAAAACAACCAGGGTCCCAGCACTTTCCACAAGATCATGAAATATTCCTCCAATCCCTGCTTTCAGCAGGGTCTTTCACACATCCCTTAGGCCGTAAATCATGCCGTTGCAACAGCAATCACACACAGTGAAAATGCTGTAAGCACATGAAATGATAAATATTCCTGAGGCTTTATTACTGCCTTTTGACCAAGTTAAGTTTGAAATAAGCAGTCTTGTTCTCCTGTGAACCTTGTCAGTGCTAGTTTCTCTCAGTATTAATCCAGCACGCACACCTGTATACGTACAAAACCTGAAAGCAGGTATTAGCATTGCTGGCCTGTGGTGAAGGCACCTACTGATTATCCACTGCACCGAGTTTCTCTTCTATACTATCTGCTTAGTTTAATGTGTTAGCTCTCGGACACAAGAATCATGCTTTTCTATGCTATTCACGCTCTGTAAAGTAAGTAAACTTTATTTTTTACACTTTCACGGGTTAATGTTTACATTTGTAGCAGTATTTTACAGCTGATTTATGTGAAAGAGGATGATATGAAAGGAAAAACAACTCTGAGCTAAGCAACCCTGGGAAAGAATAAAACTTGGGTATGCCAGTTTGTGTCAACACGAAATCTTTCATCTGAAGAAAAAATCCCAGTCTATTAAAATTACTAAGTGGGATTCCAAACCCCGCAAATGTACGTAAATATTTTAGACCCATTTTGGAGAGTCTGAGAATCTGAGACAAAAAAATTCACTAATAAAAAAAAGACAAGCCTGAAGTCACAGAGCGCCTTCACTCAGAGCTGTGCTGTGCCAGATAGGGGAGGACCAAAGGTGGCTTTTTGACAACCTTAGGCAGCTGATGTAGGCAAGAGCCTCCATGTAGGGCTGTCTGACAATTCCAGATAGACCGGCCACAGTTATATTGCCACCGTGCTCCCTCCCCAGCTCATCTCCACGTCAGGACCCGCAAGGGTCAGAGGCACCAGGACATGAAGCTCAAATTCAGCTCGCAACCTTCTGCACGAAGGGACCTGCTGGATTACTGCACATGGCATGCCTCGTAGGGTCCAGAAGGATGAAAGCTGGGAGTAGACTCTGGCTATGGTTACTTTGAGTCTTCCACTGTAACCACTAAACAAAGTCCATTGGTTGAATTCTTGGTGATTCCTTTGACTTCATTTGACCTTGGAGCTGTCAAGGCTCATCTACCATCGCATGAGAGAGATTCAACAGGGGTGTCGTCGTTGGCTGTGCCTGCGTGGCAGTAATGAGGAAGGGATTGTTTTTTAAACCATTGTTTCATTCTGTCAGAAGGCAGCCTGAAGCTGTACTCTGACAGGTATTCTATATGTTACTAAAATGTCTGACAAGCTCCTATGTAATATTTAGTTTATTCACGTACACGTTTCACTGACGTGCTGGCTCTGATCCTTTTAGCTACCTCCCTGCCATCTTTCAAATCTCATCTGAGATTCACTCCTGTGAAGCCTGAAAAAGTGATTTGGTTATCAGTTCATTTGTAGATCCCTCACCTTTCAAAGGACTGCTGAACTCTCTTTATGTTTATGTGATTCACTGCATGATCATACAGCTCCCATTTTTAATTTTCTTACCTTAAGTCCTTCCGTGCTCTTTATTACAGCCAACTTGTCGTGTTCTGGTTAATTTTAGATGATCAGGTTTCCAAGCAAAGGTTATTGCCTGGCTGTTCCTCTGAAGCCCTGGCCTTACCGCATCTTTGCTACAGTATAGAATAAACCCAATAATAATAGTATAATAACAGTACAAATCTTCTGGACCTCAGCTTCTTTCTTACTATCAGTTCCCCAAGCTGTCTACTCCCCTCAGTGTCTCAGTTTTTCCCATTTATTATTGTCCATTTAGAGCACTAAGAAGCTCATCTTGCAAAACGTAGACCAGCCCCGACCAAAAATCTTCGTGCATTAGGTAAATTTCAAGAGACGCTCAGCACCCGGCGGTAAAGATCCCTAGTGTGTCTTTTCATTAGATTTTCAGTTAAGTGCAAATAAATGAAGGATGCTAAAAGCCTCATCGTCTTTCAAAAAATAAACATAGGATGCACGAAGCAACCTGAGAAATTTTCAGCCTGAGGAACACCTCTGATATATTTAGACATTTGGGCTCGAAGACTGGTGATAATGGAAGAAAAACTAGGCTCCATTATCAAAATGGAAAAGAACTTTTACGTCTCGACTGAGCTGGAAAAATGCCATGATAACTTAACCTGTGTCCACAGTTTGTCCAGCTGTCAGTTATTTGGTGGAGAACGCAAAGTCTGCTCGGGGTAAAACAATTAAATGCTACAATTTTAAGTGGGTTTATGTTTGGTTTTGGGGTTTTGGTTGGTTGGTTGGTGGGTTTTTGCAAATTTTTTGTTCGGCTTAAGGAACAGGTATTTTACTATGTGTTCTTTGCAACTGTTAGGATATCCATTAGGAAAGTAAAATGACAGCTCTTCGGTGCTCACTTGAGGAGCCCCTAGCCTAGCCAGTGTGGCTAATTAATTTTCACGACTAACTCCTACAGAACTATAGGCCACCGCTGCATAATCTCCCCAGTAACATTGGTCCTGGATACATTGACCCACGCAGCAGTCACACCTCTGACCGCCGGAAAGACTGCCCGTTAACCGGCAGCCCATCTCAGAAAAGAAACAAAGATCGAGATGCCTTGAGAGTTGCGGGTGCGGAGCTATCCTCATCCGCTCACTGCGGCGTTAGCGACGGCGGAAATTTAAACACGAACCCGCTTTCCAGATGGTTTAAGCCAACGGAGTTGTTTTGGAAGGGCAGTAGGTAAGAACGAGTAGGTAACTGCTGCAGTTCAGACGACCAGCCGTACTTTACAAAACTGCCCCAAGTTCATTCCTTGCAACCACGTGCCCACCTCAAGCATCTGCACACGCCAGTTCCTGTCACCGATACGACCTGCCAACCCCGCAGTCTCATGGCAAAGTGCTTTTCCTACTGTCTCATCTTTCCGTGCACTGTTGCAATTCTTGAGAAATCATTCAGCTAGTTTTCTGGAGCTTGGCACGTAATTTCCATGACAATTCCCTATTCTTTAATCCTCTGATTTCCTTGGTGTTGTGAAGATTTGGAGGCATTTATGCTCATTCGCCATTTTGTGCAGGTATAGTTAGAAATTTAAGAGCGATTATGAACTTTTGAAAAGCGACGTTACAAATCGCCCCTTTTTGGAAAGGAAGGCGATCATTGCGATATGTGATTATGGACTTGATAACTTCGTAAACTGTTACGTGTTTTCTGCTTCCTTAGCAAAATCATGAAGACAGCTTTCTAATTCCTTTTGTATTTCCTTCTGCTACAGTTCCTACTTTGATTTAGCAAATCTCGATTATTTGGCTTCCTTTTCACCCACAGGATTATTTTAATTTTTATTTTAAAAATTCCACAAGTGGTTTAATTGTTCAAGGTAATACATGCTTTGCATTATACATAAAGGATAACATATACGGGAAGCATATGACATACGAGTACCTTTTAGTCCATCTGCTCTTGGTTTTCTAATTTTTTTCAGTCTGTATGATGTTTCATACTGCTCTGACAGGCACATGTTATTTAATGTTGTGGGCTGTCCTTCAGCATGCAAAGGACAATTCAGACCATGACATGGCATTATACCAATAATAGAGGGATTTAAACACTAAAATAGGAGCAAACAGCAAATGAGAAAAAAAGGTAAAGAAGGAATTTGAGAAAGAAAGAAAGACAGAGTGTAGCTTGTACAATTTTATGAGATCTCTAACTTGCTGTTCGAGGGATGAAATCCTCCCCAAAATACACACGCATTATGTGGAAGTCATCGTCTCAGGTCCATTTTCGTGGAATTACATCAAATCAAATGGAGCACAATAGGAGCAGAGGAAGATGGATTCAGCTGTTGAAACCACATGAAAGAGTTCAAATAGGCTTTCAGAATGAAAACTGAAAGTGTCACAAAGGAAAAGTCCCCTCTAGACAAGATTAGAAAATTAAACTAGTAGATTTTCATTAATTGCAAAAAAAAAAAAAAAAAGGTAACAACTGACAGCCAGTGCAAGCCTTAGAACTACGCAAGTACTAGAAGCAATACTATCCAGGCTTAGGATCTATCTTGGCAAAACCTGACAGAAACAAAGAATCACGTAGCTTTTCTTAGCGCTGCATCGTTCCATTTTCACGGACCACAAAACGAAGAATAAACACAAAGACAAGTAATAGCATTTTAGTAGCATTTTAAATCTACTTTTACTACTGTATTTTCTTCTCTACAGGGAACTTTACAATTATACAAATTATAAAGGACAAAAATCTCCCCAACAGCTAGCACTAGCTTGCTCCTTTTCAGTTATTTGAGTGGTGTTGCTAGGACAATCAACTGTTTCAATAACATACTTCTGGTGTCTGAAAAAGAAGAGAGAGAAAAGGATTACTAGTGTAAAATCATGCAGTAGAAATAATTCCTTCTTTCAAGCAAGAATATTTAACTCACTAAAAGTGAGGGGCATAAAAAGAATAGTTTCTATTTTTTTCTGCAGCTGTCGTGTATCGTCAGATTTTTTTCCACATAATATGTGCCCTATTCAATATTTATCTACCTCAGAGGATGTTTGTGAAGCTTAATTCATTTGTGAAATGCTTTGGGATTCTTAGTTTTACAGAACTATAGCATGATAAATTAATTATTTTTGCGACTATATCATCTACTAGTCACTTTTGCTGAGCAAACAGATTTTGCTTGTTGAGCTTGAAATGTTTCACCTGCAACATCTCGGGTTTGACACACTTTCACTCCACATTTTTGCAGACTGATGGCCAGAAGCTGGTGGGTCTGTGGTCTGTGGCCCAGGAGAGGACGTGGCCAGGGGTTTGGGTTCCAGAGGTTCCAGCGGTGGCAACGCTTGGCGACGCTGGCCGCCTTCACACGGACCTGGGAGCTCGGCAGCACAAGACCTCAGGTTTGCAAAAATTTCCAACTTCCTCTTGCAAAGCCAGGGCTCAGAACCCTCCTCGAAGGTCTTAAAAGAAATCAGTTCTAGGGACAGTATTCTGGAAAAGATGTTCTTCTGAAATGGATTAAAAGGAAATGAAAATATGCTTTCTCTGAAAACATATTTCTTTTCAACAAAATGAGGAAGAAACTTAAAAAACATCTGGCATTTGCATATACCCTCAAGATGCGCTACATCTTTTTGTCTTAATGATACTCATCTCGGTAAGTTTATTTTCCCGTCTACATGTACCATTACCTTCTCAATTTCAGTCCTAGTGGATTCTAATCACCCATTAGAATCAACCTCTAGAGGCCGATTATAGAAGCAGGTTTGTATTTGTCTCATCAGCGCCATTCTAACATTAATTCTTGTTCCTTTGGTAAACAGAAAACTACAAAGCAATTGCAAGCAATCCGATGTTGGAAGCAGTCGGTATCCTCATCTTCCAGAGATGTCCACGGTCTCATCCTGCCAGCACGTACCCACATGAAGATTCAGCGGTCCAAGGACTCTAGCTGAACACAAATTACTTCGCTGTTTCAAGGAAAGCAAATGAAGCAGCTCGATCTCTTGGCGTTCTCTAAAAGCAAAGCGCCGCTGCGCCTGCACGCGCAAGTCCCAGAGCGCCTGAAACGTTGGCAAGACGGGCTCCAGCCGCTTGGCTCCAGCCGGTTGCCTGACCGCAGGAGCCAGACGCCATCTGGGATGCTTTAGGCTTGCGGGGACACCTGCCCCGGGCTCCGGGCCAGCCATGCGCGGCGAGGCCTGTGCGGAGCCTGAAGGCCTGACAGTGAAGGCCCGGGGCGCCTCTCCCGCCTCCACACCAGGGGTCCCCACGGGCCGCGCTTAACCCCCGAGATGGCACCGGGGGGTTGCAGGGGGCCGGCTGCCCCGGCCCCGCCGCTGCGCTGGTGGTGGCGGCCGTGGCGGGGGGGGGGAGGCTTCCCTCCAGAGCGGCGGCGTGAGGGACGCGGCCTACCCCACGGCCCGGCCCGGGGCTG
>VZTL01005923.1:0-10974 GCA_013400535.1 Scopus umbretta | reverse complement strand
AGGGGTCCCTGCAGAGCCCTCCCAAAGCACTGTGTGGGGAAAGGGGTTGCCTTGCTGTGGAGGACGCCTGCTAAAGCACCCTTCCTTTCCAGAAGCAGTCATGTTCTTCGGGTTTTCTGTCTTTTTGTTGTGTGGGGTTTTTGTTTTGTTTTTTTTAAGCAAAAGGGAGTTTTCTCTGCTTTTCTCTCCCCCACTATACGCGTCTTTTGGTTTGTAGCTAAATTACACTTTTGAGACAAACCGCTAATCGAATTCATGATATCGGTAATTCTCTGAAACTGTTGTATATCTATAGGCAAACAAAGGGCGGTCTTGTTGCCAGTAAATACATTCAATTATTTGAAAGAGCTGTTGTTCGAGGAAAACCAAATGAAATTAAATAGGACGGCTTTTCAGGCAGGAAAACCTGAATGGAAGTTGCAAGCTCCTCTTGGGCGGTTTACTAGGTGGCTGAAGATGAGAGTATGTTTTTAGCTAAAACCTTGCCAATGAAGCACAAGTACTGACAGTGATTGAAATCAGGGTGTTTAATCAAAGAGGGACAAATAGGTATGAATAAAATGGAATATTATCAAAACGGCTATTGTTTGTTCCCCCACCCCCTGTAAATATTAGTCAAGAAAGCTAAAGACATCAGAGCGAATTCTGTTAGGACAACACCAAAAACAGAGATTAAGTGCTAGCAAAATTATAACAATTGTTACAAGTCTAGTATGGGTGATTTAGTAGTAGTTGCTAATGGTGTTGTAAAGGCACTCTCTATTTTTGTTACGTATTTGACAAAATGAGATGGGTTTTTCTGTGCAAGGGCAATTAAATACTGTGTAGTTCTCTTATTTATAAGGTCAGTAATGGACTGTTTGTAGTACTCAGAGCAATAATTGAGGGAATCTCTAGCTTGCTCACATCTGTTTTAGTGACATGTATATCCTCTGACTATTACAAACATCCAGTTTCCCTAGTATTCCACAGGTTGGTTAGTCTGGTGGTGGCCCTTAAATAATCAAAAAGCTGACAGGTAACCAAATATTTATGTAATTAATGAGAATGGCTTTAATTGCATCTTTGATCACATTTGATGCCACGGTGACGTCCTTCCTACCAGAAATTACAGGCTTGATTGATAAACACTAATACAACAGATTTCTGCAAGGACTTTGACTTTGGGATATTTCTGTGTGTCATTCCTCCCCCCCCTCCCAAAAAACAGATCCCATGTCATGAAGTTCTTACATGACCAAATGTCAGGGTTTGAAGTGAATGCGTTTATGTCTTTGTCTCGTTGTGGCGGGGAAGGATGATGGCAGGGCATACAGGAGAATCGCTTTATTCCATTGAGGTTGGTTTTGAAATACTAACACAACTCTAGTTTAAAGTGGTTATAATGGATATTGGGGAGTAAAAAAAAGATTGAATGGAACAGATAAGTATGAGTAATTGTGTAGTCTCAGTGCAAGATGTTTTCTCCAGCCTTGGACTTTGGCTGATTTTACTTATCAAAGACAAGATTGAGGGGCACCTTTATTTCAGTACGTAACCATGTCCACTTATACTGTTGGTCTTTCTAACTTACCAATTTCTGAACCACACTGAGAAAAAGAAACCCAAAAAGCAGTAACTGGAAGCTTAAGTTTGGTAACTTCATTTGGGGTATTGAGATGTTAATTGCAGCCCTTCAAACGCACAGCAACTGTTAAAACAAGCTACCAGAGGAAGTGATGTTGCCACATCTAAATCGGTGGTATCTTTTGGGGGGTTTCTTTGAAGCATAATTGAAAATTCAGCTCCAATACAGAAGAAAAAAGGGTTTATTGTCTGGTGTTCTGGTTAGATTGAATGAGGCAATAATTTCTTTTAAATTCTATGAATCCTCGAATAACACAGTCGTTCCCCGTGTTACTACTGCTCTGCACGTTGCTAATGCTATGTCACACATTCATATAAATATACTGAAATGTCTTGCTGTCGATACCAGTTGTACATTCCAGAAAGGCTTTGTAACTGTAAAAGTAAATATGGGTACAGACTGTATTTGGCGGCAGCTCCATCGCTGCTGTTAAAGTGCAAGTTAGCAGGCATTGGGAATATAAGTTAGATTTTGCTATCTCCTTGCATCAAGCCAGGATCAACTTAAATGATTTCTGAGGGCAGTTTTAGACCTATATCCTATAGGGTTTTTTAATACTGCATTTGCAATAATGCTACACAGTGCAAGATCGGATTGTTTTAACTTCCTGAAGTAGCAGTGTTACCTGCAATGCAATGGCAAGAGCTTATATTTGGTCTTCATTAGAGTCAGCTTGCAGTATTTATTTCCAGGTCTGTCATCCTTTGTATTTTTCCCATGTCCTTCTTTGTTTCTGGTCATGAAGGTTGTTATTTAAACAACTTACAGTGGAAAGTAACTTTGTAATACTCAAACTGTATAGTTTCTGTAGCTTACTGTCTGAGCTTTCAGTAGTATGGCAACAGTGGAAAAGAGAGATAGAGACTGGCAATCCAGATAAGAAAGTGATTAAAATCATAACAACTAGCCTGTGCTACCGGAATGCTTACAGCCAGTGGAGAGGAGTCACGCTAGAATCTTTCAGACAATGTTTATGATGGCGTAAGTCTACGGGATGACCTGCTTTACGAAATTACTTAATTGCTGACAGTTCTCGAAGTGTGTAGAAAAGTAGCTCACGACTTACACAGCTGTAATGAAAACTTTTAACTGTTGTAAGCACAACTCTGGGAAGGACAGCTACCTAACTTTCAAACTCTGCATTTTTTCCATGAGAATGCAATGTGTAATACACTGGTCAGTATTTACCCCGGTTTATTTTACTATTCTCTTGCAATCCAATGTAATGATTTTGTATTTATAGTTGCTGCTATTTAAGTCGAAGATTAAATCAGCTATCAAGCCATGATCCGTTGTGGAAAAGACACTGCAAGAAATACTGGCTTATTTCAGAGTAAGTGTGGTTGTCTTAAATCTTTTTTCTATGAAAATGAGGCTTACGTTATTGTGCTGTCTGTTTATGTTCACATTACTTGTAGGAACTCTGACTGAATTGGTATTTACCAGCTTCAAACCGATGAAAGGTTAGAGGTATCAATAACGTTAATTTCCTAAAAAAGTTTCGTGAATGTGCAAGTGTTAAAAAGTTTTATGGATGAGTAGAGAAGAGGCGCCCTGTTAACTCCTGGATGGGTAGAGAAGAGGTGCCCTGTTAATGCCTAGGCTGAAGGAGAAGCTGTAGCTTGACCTTATCAGACGCCAAATATTCTGTGGAGGAAGGTAATATTCTGAGTGCTGTAACTATGAGGGGTACAACTGGATGGTTGTGTCAAGGGTAGCCATGACTGGAATCCTAGAATAGTTGAGGTTGGGAGGGACCTTTTGAGATCCTGTAGTCCAACTCCCCTGCTCACTTGGGGTCACTCAGAGCTGTCCAGGACCGTGGCCAGTGTCCTGTCAGTGGGCGCTGCTGCGAAGAGCCTGGCTCTGTCTTTAGTCCTTCCCATCAAGTAATTGTGTGCATTGATAAGATCCCCCTGAGCCTTCTCCAGGCAGAAGAGTTCCAGCTCTCTCAGCCTTTCCTCATCTGAAAGATGCTGCAGTCCTATGACAATCTTTGAGGCCCTGCACTGGGCTTGTTCCCGTACTCCTGTGTCCTTCTTGTAAGGGGAAGCCCAGGACTGGACACAGTACTCCAGATGTGGCCTCACCGGTGCTGACTGGAGAGGAAGGATCACCTCCCTTGACCCGCTGGCAACACTCTTCCTATTGGGGCCTAGGAAGCCATTGGTCTTTTTTCTTGCAAGGGTGCATTGCTGGGTCATCGGCAGCTTGGTGTCTACCAAGACCGCCCAGGTCCTTCGTGGCAGAGCTGCTTTCCAGCTGGTCATCCCCCAGCGTGTACTGGTGTCTGAGGTTATTCCTCCCCAGGTGCAGGACGTTGCATTTCCCCTTGTTGAACAGGAGATTCTTCCCGGCCTGTTGAGGTCTCTCTGAATGGCTGTGCAACCATCTGCCAGATCAACCACTCCTCACAGTTCTGTAGCATGTGCAAACTTGCTGAGCATGTATTCTGTCCCATCATCCAGGTCATGAATGAAGATATTAAATAGTATTAGCCCCAGTAAGCCACCACAAGTGACTTGCGTCCAACTGATCACCCTTTGGGCCTGGTCATTCAGCCAATTTTTGGTCCACCTCACTTATCAAACAGATACTTTGTCAGCTTCTTTATGATGATATTAACAGAGACAGTGTCGAAGGCTTCAGTAAATTTAAGATAAAAAACATCTGCTGTTCTCCCCTCGTCCATCAGGCGAGTCACCTCATTGTAGAAGGCTATCAGGTTGGTCAAGCATTGTTTCATAAGTCTATGTTGACTGCTCCTGATCACCTTCTTGTTTTTCATGCATTTGGAAATGCTTTCCAGGAGGATTTTCTCCATCATTTTCCCAGGGAAGTCACATTGGGCTGTGTAAAATGTTTTACATGTGGTTCTTGAGGTGATGGTGTGTTTTGGGTTTTTTTGTTGTTTGGGTGGGGGTTTTTTGTTTGTTTGTTTTTTAATAAAAACTCGCTTTCTGTTCTTGCTTGCATTGAACTGTTAAGTGGAAGCTAACTGACACTTAATATAAAGGTATCAACCCACATCTTTACTAAAAAAGCACGTTTTTCTCAAGAGCTGAGAAAGCTGGTGGAGTTGACTGAAGTGAATTAGCAACCAGTTTTGTTACTGCTTATCCCTTCTTTGTGTCCTGTTTTCTAGACAGTCTCTTTCTTTTTAGATTGTAAATTGTGAGGATTATTGGCTACTTATGACTTCAGTGATCAGTTCCATATATTTTTCCATTATTCAGGTGGTCCTTGTATTACACGAATAGGCCAAGATGGCAGAACAGCTAGTGATAGGGAGTTAATATATTATGCGTTAAGTGGGTGGAGGAGGTAATTTAGGAAAACATTTCCAAACTTGTAGTTTGTAATTATATTATATCATATGGACTGTGTTAAAAATTAACAGCAAGCAAAGTTGAAGCCATGAAGATAAACATACTGTGCATATTCTAATTATATGCAGCTTACGAAGATGCAACACAACTTGTAAGATTTTGCCTTGAGATCCTCTGCATAAAAATCCTAAGTGATATTCTTACTAGAATCCAAACTAGAAAGGAAAATCTGGTGGGGGTCAGGGAAAGAAGGTAAGGAATAATGGGAAGTTCGAACTGAGTACCTGATGCTTTAGAAGAGGAACTTGGTGTGCGCATGGGCGAAGGTGAGGGGGTTAAAGGGCTTTACTAAGGAGAACTGGCTCTGGGGTTGGTTTCCGAGATGCTGGCTTCTCTGTAGCCAAGAAAAACTGAGTAATGGAGGCTGTAGGTAATTTCTACAAATACCATTTGGAGCGTGAAGATGTGCTGAAACCTCTCTCACCTGCTGAGATGTAATTCACTTTGGGTTTTTTTTTCTTTTACCTCCTTGGTTTAACGTTACTTTATCTAACTTCCCAGAATAAACTGAATCTATTCTTTCTCCTCCTTCAACTCTTTTTCAAGAAGTAAGGTTCTTCTCTCCTTTTTAGAGCTAAAGAGATCTTAAAGGTCAAGACTTCAATTGTTATATTTTTATTTGGGTGTACAAAGCTGTAGAAAAGAACCAGAACTCTTAGATTCAGCGTGCTGATTGGATTTTGGGGAGTTGGACTATATTCTGAGGAGGAATATGTCGTTGGAATATATGCTAACACAAAAATGCAAGGGCTGCTACAATCTGGAGGCAAGCATCCTTTGTCAGACATTAGTCAGCACGTTTTGGGCAGCCTGTCTTCTCGTAGCCTGCTGTGGTGCTTCTGAGGAGAACTGAATATGCAGTAATTCCTTAAGAAACTGACATTCCCATTCAGTGCACAGAGTTCTCTTTTAACTCTCTGCTTTACTCCTTAATCCTTCTTATTGGATAAATAAAGGAGTTTGTGACTAATGCAGTAGATCAAAAAGTGCAAATTTTTTTTTTAAGGCCTTCTCCATATATGTGTGAAATGCGATCTCAATTAACTATTCACCTGTTCTAAGAATTAATAACAGACAGCACTTTTTTTAAAGGAACACCATTTCTAAATTTTCCCCTAAGTATTCCAGATGTTTCCTAATTCTGTTCCAAGTTGCTATTGAATAGATGCTGGAATTAATTGAGTTTGTACAGCTTCACGTGGCTCAAAGCGTTCCTGGCTTAATATTACGCGTAGTTTTTCTGCTGAGTAATAAATGTTCACTTCTTGGTTTTAGAAGTCAAGCTTTTTAGGCTGGTATTTGAACTTACTTTCTTCGTGTCCACTTAGAGAGGAAAAAAGTCAACGAAATCAGAGCTGGAAAGCCATCTTCATCAGTACCTACTCTGACCTAGGAAGATACATCCGATACTATGCTACATTGAAAAAAGCCTGGGATGACCTAGAGAAATACTTAGGACAGCGGTGTCCTCGGATGATTGGTTCTTTGAAAGGTATGGTGTAATACCTGCTTTCTCGAGGAGGTTGGCTGACGTAACGTTGTCTGCTATTAAGTTTCATACTGCTTTCATCCTGGGCGTGTGCCTCAATTACCGGAGCCCTGAAAGTCAAGTAGATGTGTTTTCCCTTCCCCCTCCAGTAAAAAAGTAAATCGGACCACATGTATAGTCCTTGCCCAATTATCAGTGATCCATAGATTCTCTGAAGATTTCAGAGAAGTCAAGATTTTTTTTTTCTAGTGACCAGTCTACTTTATTTCTGGATAATCAAGAAATTAATACACTTTTACTGCTTTTGTCTTTGGTTGCTATGACTGATTTTTTTTCTGTTTCTTTATTATTATTTTTTAGTTTAATAATCCCGTTACTTCAAGGACCTGGGACCTGTTGGTGTGATTTTATTTGTGAGATTTTTCTTAAGACTTAATTAAAACACTTTCACATGAAAACAGGCATTTTAAACTAAAGCCAAACAAAAAGGAAGTTTTTTTCCTCTTCTGTAGGTCTTACTGTGTTCCTGTATTGAAGGTAAATTAGGGGCTGAACATGAATTTTTACTTTTTTTTTTTCTCCCTTTTCCTCAAGATTCTGTTTTCAAATTAAGTTTGTGTTTTAATCCTTGAAGTACTCCCAGTGTTCTGGTTTGTAAATCTTACATAGCAAGACATTCAGCAAGTCTGGGCTTTTCTGATATAGAGACAAAATAGCTCTTACATTTTCAACTGTACTTCAGTCTTCTGTATGAAATTGACTGTTTGACCAAGATGTTTAATTTAACATGATTTGTGAAATTTAGAGAAATCTATAGACGGCGATCTTTTTCCTGCGTAAATCTTGCATGTTTCTTGGCTTGCTGGATAGTGCCGGATTCTTAAGTGTTGTTAAGTATTTATGAATAGCAGAACGTGGTTAGAACTTAATACTTATGGTTTTCTTTAAAAGATTTTTGGGCTTTTTTTATTTCTGATTGTTAGTGAAGGAATGCCTTTTTAGCAAAAGGCCAAAAGGGTCATATGCAGCCTGAACTCTTGTGTAACACAGGCCATAGTACTTGATGTAGATATCCATGCCTTGATTTCTGTAACACTCATGCTGCCCTATCAAAAACACAGACTTCACTCAGGTATACAGAACCACTGAATTGTCAGTCAAGTATTTTGTTAATCAAGTGGAAAGTGTCTGTGTTGGAGGTGTTGAAATGAACAGATTTTACCACAGTTTTAGTTTCAAAATCCTCCCAAGGAATTTGGTGCAATGAGGCTTCTCTTTGTCTACAGAAAGACAAAAATAAATTTAAAATTATCAATTTCCACACTTGTGTAGTGATGGCAGGTTCTAGCAGGAGCTCTTCCATAACTTATACCTTTTTAATACCATTTCCGCAAGATCTTGTTTCAATGAATTGTTAAATTATGCCATATGAATGAAACTGGTAATGAATACTAAAAGAGTTAAAAAAAAAAAATCACCCAAAAAACCTTGACTGGAACAGATCACAGAGGCCACCCAGCTGATCTTTGATAGAAGTGAGGGTGTGGAAACCCCCTGAAGTGTATGTGGAGGTGTAAGAGTAGTTACTCCCCACCCCTTTCTGTTGATGCTGATATGAAAATCCCCTCGTTACAACCCATTTATTGCTTCAAATTCCAGGGGAATGGTGGCTGCAGCCAGCAGTTCTTTGTTACTGATTGGACTGGAAACTGAAAGAAGCAACCTTTAGAATGATGAAAGAGTAAAATCAGTATTGGCCAAAAGTTTTAACTTGGACTCAGCCAGCTAATGACAATTTTGTGGGGAAAAAGTTCATTTCGCCCTATGAATGCTTTCTGCTTAAGTCAGGCCTGTTGAGGTTTCGTTGGGTGGAGATTGGTTCTGTATCAAGTAATCAGTTAATGTAATCAGCTTCCTTTCAAATTTATGTAGCATTCACTCTGTGCCACCTAGCATACAGTAAAGTCACCAAATACTGACTTGAGTCCATGTTCATTTGATCAAGGCATGTACAAATTCCATCCTTTGTATGTGAAATACTTGGTTTTTAGTGATTCTGGCCACTAGAATGAATTTAATCAGTGGAAGATATTTGAGACCGTGCTAGTAGACAGCTGCGTCCCAGAGTTGGACTGAATTTATTTTGCTTTTGTATGTCTGTTTGTTCACTTTCTCTGAATTCTAAGTGGCAAAATACTTTAAAATGCATATTCCTTTTGTGATAACGTAAAAAAATAAAAAATCTATTTTGCTAAGGTTGCTGGGGCTACCTAAAATTCCCTTTGCCAGTTGAAAACATGCTGTTCTGTCTAGAATGTCTTTGCCTTCTTTCTAGCCATGCAGCTGATGAAGTGATGTGAAATAAAATTTTAAAGGAAAGGTCTTAACGCAAATTCCAGTATTCACCTTTGTTGGGAGCAGCATACTGGGTACTTGGGGGCAGAGTAGTGAAGCAGCATTAAATTTGAGAGTTTTGTAGGAGCAGCAGTTCTTGATTTCCCCCTCCAAAACTGCCACTTAATACTCTGTTTCTTTTTGTACACAGAGAGTGTGCGGGAGGAAGATCTAGACGCTGTGGAAGCCCAAATAGGTTGCAAACTCCCTGATGACTATCGATGTTCATTTCGTATTCATAACGGACAGAAGCTAGTTGTTCCTGGGTAAGGAGTGAAAACTACATACCAAGTTATTGATTCCTTTTGTATTTCTGGGATAGTTTATTTATTAAAAAGATAAAATGTCTGCTGGACAGGATAGATGAAGCATTTAAATGCATTGTAACTGAATGACCGCTTGAAGTGACACTTCTTGAATTGGCTATCTTCTAGTCTCAGAAGTAATTGAAAACACAGTGTAGGTTTCTAATTGCTCAATTTACTCTTCCGCTTCAGTCCTTTTTCCTAGTGAGAGCTTTTTTGAATCTTCTTTTGTAATAACTAAGACTGCCAACCGGTAGACTTTTAATCACACCGCTGCAAGTTGCTCCCCTGAAGTTTTGCTTTGTATTACATACGTAAATTAACCTCCTGGACTCTACAGGTTTCATTATTAAATAACTTTTTTATTTAAAATGTTTGGGGAATAACTTTCAAACCAGGTAGTCCTTTTAAGTAGAATCAAAAGGTCAGTTCTGTAAATTAAGTTTCCTTAGTAGATGTTTTTACAATTTTATGCAGTTTCAGCAATAAAATCTTCTTTTACATCAAGGTTAGAAGGCAGATGACCAAACATAGTTTCCTATCTTCCAGGTATACAAAAAGTTAGCAGGTCAGCACTTGATGACGTGCCGCAAACATTAGCAAAAGATGGAAAACTAGGGCAAGTCGTTGCAGCGTCTGTAGGGGCAATGCATTCATGTTGCTCTACCAAAACCTTCACTAGTAAACAAGGTGCAGCTTCCTCCAATTCTAGTGTTGTATGTGCAGAAGGAATGTGGGAAACGGTTTTATGCAACCATAAGGATGACTTCTAGTTCTGTTTCCTTTCCAGGAGCGGCTTTTTTTAGAGGGGAGATAGGTGCCCTAGTTCTGTAGACTTCAAACGGAGCTCTGCAGCTTGCGTGCTTTCTGCTCTTCCCACTACTTTTTCACTCCCACAAAGCCTCTACTGTGATGACGTGCCTGTGGAAGGGCTCTAGGAGCAGCAAGTGCCTTTGGGCATGCCTTTCAGCTTCAGCAACTGCCAGTGGGCTGTGGTCCATTGCTGTGTCCTCAGAGCGAGGACCTGAGCCTTACACACAGGCTGACAGACCTTGTTGGTGGAGCAGTGACTGGGGGACTAGATTAGGTCTGACATGTGGGACCCTGGAGCAAGAAAGGCCGCCACACTGTGAGGGGAAGGTGTGGTCTTACTGTTGGGGACAGGCTTGCTTTCTCATGGGAGGTGAATACTGGAAAGATCAGGTGTAGGTAGTGGAAGTCTGCGCAGCAAGCTGTTGTCCCCTTAGGTCAGAAATGGAGGAGGTTCGGGACTAGTTGTCATTGTTAGGTGCTTCAGGTTTCTGTGTTTGGATGTTAGCATTGCTTTTTAAACTGTAGAACGTGCTAATTCCAGGCAAGGCTGCGTTAGGAAAAGGAGGAATGGAACCTGTTGCCCCGCATGCGAGCAGCTTATAGCATGCTGATGTGTGGCAGCTTGCGCCTGAGTCACTGCTTTCATAACACCAGTAAAAGCTTAGCATCTGCAAGAGTTTGCACCTGAGAACATCAGTGAAAGGCAAATTAGAAGGGAGTGTGGGTGGGGAGGCGCACGTTACAGGTTTGTGTACTCCTCTTCTTGCTAAGCGCGCTGCTGTAGTGTGTGCCCTTGTAGTTGATGACTTCGGTCGTGTTTCCCCTTTATATCATTCTTCCATTGTCTGCCCCTTTATTACATTGAGGTTGCTTGGTTTTTTATTTTCACCCTAGCTCTCATCTAGCCCAGCATTCATATCGATGTTAACTTTAGCTTCCGATATTCACCTCCATTCC
>VZTL01005920.1:35370-53771 GCA_013400535.1 Scopus umbretta | reverse complement strand
GGGGCGGCGGGGCCGGGCCGGCGCTGCCGAGCGGGAGGGCGGCGGAGCCCGGGCGGCAGCCGGGGCTGATCGCGCCGTGTCGTTGTGTTCGGTGTTCCCTGGAGGCATCGCCCCCCGCCAGCCGTTCCCGAGGCGTTACGGGCCGGGAGGAGCAGAGGAGTAGAATGACCTCTCCTGTGGACCCCAAGATTAAACAGGCTTTGCGAAAGAAACCGGCAGAAAGGACTCCGGAGGTAAGGGAGCTGCGGCTCCGTCCCCGCTGCCTCTTTGCGTGTCCCTCTTCAGCTTTGCCTTCGCGGAAATCCCTCGCCCCGCAGGCTTTCCGCTCGGTGCGTGGTTCCTGGCGCTTGCCTGCGGCACATGCCCGGCCTGGCGCTCGCAAACTTCTTCTCCGCAGAAGCTTTGGTTATTTATTTCTGCTTTCCAGAGTCGGATCTCTCGAGACCCGACAGCGCTCTGAACGCCCAGCAGCACGCTGGGTATAGGCGTAAGGTGCTTTACGAGCCACTTCAGGTAAGCGGTAGGAAGAAGAAGAGGTAGATCACAGAAAAGTAAAATTCCGCGTATTTCAGTGATGCAAAACTTCTGGGAAGAGTTAGCGAGCTGCAAGGCTTTGCTTACCTGTACGGCGAGGCAGATTTAAACCAAATCAAACTAATTATGCTTTGCAGACTTCATGAAGAGACGTTTCTGCAGCGAGTGGGAGTGTAGAAATGTGCGAGGCTGGCGAGCTACAATGAAACGCATTTTCCCATTAAATGCCTCCTCTGTCCCTTCCCCACAAGCTAGTCTTTAATCAGCCATGTATTTTTGGGAATGGTAACGTCATGGAGCATTAACTTAATAATGAAATATGTTCGATAGCATTTGCATTTCACCGAAAGGCTGACTGGAGTTTGTTTGCTTGCCCTAGCCTTTTGGTAGTTGTTCCCCTTACTGTGATTTTTTTTTTTTTTTTTTTTTTTTCTCTTTAAATATGCTCAAGAATTAGCGGTATGAAATGACATGCTCTTGGGTTTGTCCCTTTGAGGCCGGGAAACATCTGTTTTCCCTTGATACCTCATGGAGAGCAGAATGTCCTGCCTGGTCTTCCTTATAAGTTAATTATCGAAAGGCTTCTCGGGGTGAGCTGCGGCAGAGGCTGCTTCGGGGTACCTGCTAGCAGGACAGAGACCCCAATTCCCCTTCCAGTCAGTCTTGCGAGTGCCATACACATGTTCAGTCCCAATGTTTACTTGCTTTGGGATATCTGATCCATTCCTCCTTGTGTCTCTGCTCCCTAAATTAATCATGAGGCGGTCTCGCTGTTCTTTCAGTTTTCTTATTTTTATCACTCCCCTCTTGCTTCAGACCTTTCTTTCTCTGCAGCTGTAGTCTTCAGTTAGGAAAATTCCTTTGCTAGTGTGGTTTGCAGCGTTGGGCAACTGGGTTCATCACAGAAGTGTCATTCATGAGCTAGCATACCGTGCTGGCTCGTCATGGTTTGACTTTGGGCAACAGGTAATCTGGCCTGGCCCAGAACATCTGCCCACTGCTGCTTCTTGAAATACCGACGTCGCACAGCTGTGTAGGGCACTTTGTTCCTTTTTTTTTTTTTTTCCCATTTTTTAAGGCATCGCCAACTTTCCCCCCAGCAGTTGTCATGGAATTCTTTAGGATTGCCACCTTACTTTGGCTAAAACTGCCTTAAAATAAAGACTTTGCTTAACCTTGTAGCGTTAAGTTGTCAGATACCATGATGTCCAGCTGCACTGGACTGTGCTTCCGAGTTCATGTGGATCTGTGTAGATTCCCACTGAGAGTGACGTCAGGGTTGTGTGCAGGTTTGAATTCACCAAGGTGTCTCAATTGTGGAAAAGAACCCCAAACCCCATTAATCTTTGTTAATCTATCTAGTAGCACCTCTAAAATGATTTAAAAAAAAAAAATCTTAATTCCCTTGTTAATCTGGCCCTTTTTTGGCAGGCATTTAGAGACACTGCACAGTGAGACTACTCGCGATTAAAGTTAAACGTACTTAAAACTTGGCAGGATCGGGGCCTCTGTTCTGGTTGCCTGTTCCTGAGTGGATAATTACAGTCAAATCACTTCTATTTTCTTGGGGTACTTTTGTTTATATGCATTCAGAAACTAACCTGATTTCAAGAAAAGCACTTCCCTGTTTCAGTAGCACGGTGTATCTGGGGGTCCCGTTTCTGGATCCACGCTGCCTGTTCAGAGGCAGAGCAGAAAAATCGAACCTCCCCGGCGTGGCCGCGCTCTGCCGTGTTTCCCAAGCATATGCTCTGAGATGTGATGACAGATGGATATGGGGTGATAAGGGGACCAGAGGAAACAATTGCAATGTAATTTATTTTTTTTTTTTTAAATCGTGCTAAGCAGCCTGACTTGTCAGCTTTCTTCTATAGGCAGCAAGGTCAGGGAAGTCGAAACCCGCTTAGGGTCAGACCCCAGTTTTGGGTCTCCCTGCACAGGGTGTACGAGCTGGTGACTCCTGTCTCAAAGGATCCAGTTGTTCACAGAGGAAAAAGTGTGGCTTCATTTTTCCCCTCCTACCCTCGTAGAAAGGTATCATCAGCTCCTCCCACATGGAAGTCAGCGGCTCATGCACTTCGACTGCATTTTTATGCAGGAGAAACCCCCAAATTCCCCAAACCACGATTGGTATTTGATGGTGAGCCAAAGCTGCTTGACCACATGAGTTTCAATCGCTTTTGGTCCCTTTCTGCCCCCCTCTCTTATTTCTGATGCTGCAGTTTACCTGGGTGTTACAAATTACAGGGTTGGGGCCGCGCTGGTTAGTAGCGTGGTCTGGTGTTTCAGAGCTATCATCTGTACAGCAGTCTCTGGAAAAATACAGATAGATAATCCACACGTCACATTTTGCTTATGAGTGGTACGATTATCCATATGATTTTGATTTTTAGGACTTAGACGAATTAAAACATTTTGTCAAGAAAGATCTAAGGAACTAAGCAGGGAGATGCTAAAATATTTTTATAATTTTGCTTCTTTTGGGGAATTATCTTGATGGCTTGCTCAAGTAAAAATTTTAGTTCTTGATGCTACAAATATTGTTGTTTGGAAAAAAAATCTCTGTTAGGGCAAGTTTTCAGTGTTGTGGTAACATTCCAGTGTTTGCTAATTGTTAAAGTGTGTAAGTTATGCATATTAGACATGTACACACTTGATTTTTTTTTTTTTTTGGTGGTTGTTGCTCAGATATTTCATGTGTTATAATCTTTAATTTATTTGGCGGGGGGAATTATTTTGATTAACTCTAGAGATTGTAGCTAACGTTTAATGATGTATATACATTTTTATGTAATTGCTGTTCTGTAACTCCATTTAGAAACTTTCTTTGGTACTACCCAAGTCTGGGAAATCTTTTGAATTTTTTTTTTTTCTCTGTTTTCTTTCTTCCCTTTGCCCTGATGCGTCATAAAATTGTACAGATACACGCTGCAAGCTGGCCTTTCTTGTGGAAAGTCTTTCAAAATGTTCGCTCGTGGGCTGATCCCCCTGTGCGTGGCGGATTGCCGCGCCGGGACGCGAGTCCCACTTCTGTAAAACTTCAGACTCGTTGGTTAAGTAGACGGACTGTGAGTGTGCGCTGACACTGTGTAGAAGTCTGTCTGTCTCTCGATTTCAGCCAGAAAGTGCAGGATTTGCGAGGGTTCTGTCAGATGTTAGTTTCGATAACAGATTATCCCAACAAATTGTCTCTTCTGTGCGCGCTGTCTTGTCAGATAGAGGAAACCTTTGCTGAAATTGGACACTTAATCACTTAAAAAAAAAAAAATCATACCTATATTTAAACTGTAGGATTTCATACACTTGTTTAGTATTTTAATATCTGCATTTGTCTTCCGGGGCTATGCTGATGTCTGCGTGGTGTGAATGTGCGAGCATTTATACATGCAGATCCTCCGGTTCTTGCTGATCGGGAATACGGGATTTACGTACTTCCGTGCAGTGTTTGAGCTTTGGCTTGCACGTCACCCTGCCCGTTTCTTGTGTCACAGGTGGGGATATTAAATTAGTAATTTGGGAATATTTTAATAGAAGGAAATCGTTTGTTCAAAGCGGCAGGAGGGAAGGACCGATGTTTATGCCACCCTGTATGCGCTCTCATTAAAGATTTCATTTTTTGAGGCCCAGAATTCCTTATCAGATCCATACAAAGGCTGTGATGTTAGTCTTTTGGGGAGTGGTTTAATGCCTACCGCAGATACGGTCCTGGTGGCTGATAGGGCAAAGTAGCAAATGATTATACTCCTTTTTCTTTCTCTTTCCTTCTTTCCCTGCCCTCCCGCCTCCCGTGAGCATGCCCTCTTCCATTTTTAATGGATCCTTTTCCCAACATAGTCTCCTTTTGGTTCTTCTTGACTTTATTCTAGACAGTATTTCCTCTCTTTTCCTTCAGAAAGCTTTGCCTGTGTTGGACTTCAAAGAGTTAGAGTTTATTTTGTGCTCTAGGCTCGTATTTTCCTGACTTTGTCTCATGTCAGTAATTCTCGATTAATGTTAATTCAACTTTATTTGGCAATAGTAACTCCTCCTTCTCTTCCTGTTCCCTTTTTATTAATACAGTGGAAAGAGGAAAAAAAACCTAATTTGCACAATTGTGCTATAACAGGGTCTGCTATTTGGAGTGTGTATGCAATGCTTCTTGACGGCTTTTATATAGAGAAATAGATCTGCACGAATCTAAATCATGCACAAATAGTACATTGATGGGCATTATAAAATGGCTGTAATAAATAAAATAAATTATTGCTGACAGCATAACAAAGGCACTCTTGTACTGTAGCACAGCTGAGCCAAGCAGAGGAGAACATCTGCTTCTTGTTTCCAGAAATAACTGGTATTTTGAAGTGGGTTTTTTCACCCTTTTAATAAATTTTCTGTAAACTCAGTAGGTGAAACAGGGGATTAGCCTTTGTTAAAATCCATTGTTTCTATAGTTCGCAGTGAACTTTTAGCAGCATGACTGTAACAGTGGTGTTGTTTTTGGATAGCCATTTAACGTAATCGGAATTGTACAATCACTACAAAAATCTACATGCTTGCAGTTATCTTGAAGCCGAGAAGAAATGTGTATTAAATGAGGTTGCAGACGCTGCTTTGTATTTAATAAAAAATCCTTACTGTTAGTATTTAGGCCTCCAAAACAGGGAAGGAGGAGTGATGGAAAGCTGACTCCTGCCATAATTTTCTACTACTTAACCTCTGTCTTACATTTTCATTGCCATTTTTTTTGTTAGCGATACATGCTTTTATAGCTGACGCTTTCTAAGACTTTGTCATGTGAGTGACAGTTCTGGAGCTCAAAACAAAGATGACCAGTGGTTACCTGCTGCGAGATACTCGAGCTTGTTCTGTAGCTCTGTGCTTCGGTGTCTTTGCCAGAGGGCCTGCCCGAAATATATATATATATATCAGAGATGAAGTGACCAGTGCTACGTAACTGTTATCCCTTACGCTGCAGAGACTCGGTTCCGTCTTTGCGCGTGACTGTGCTTGGAAGTTGGAAGAGACCTTTAAAGTAGATGTATTGGTTATCAGTGGGTGATAACCGAAGCGATTGCGAACACGTACTGACATGCCTGCAATTTACTACTAATAAATTCCTGGCTGGGTCACTGTGTACCTTACGCAGATTGCCTTTCTGTACTCGGATGACAATTATTGCAGCTGCAAGAACATAAAACTTTGTAATATAATTATGAATACTTTATAAGCAGTCCTGTGGAGGCGACAGATACGGTTTTGGTTTTGTCCTGTGTGACTTAAAAACCAAGTCCAGAAAAATTGGTTGTTTTATTACCAAAAATGTTGAGTAACTGCAGATTTAGAGAAAGCTCGACAGCGCGTGCAGTCCGGTCCTGTGAGCTTCCTCATTGACACCATATTCTATCAGCATCTTTCTAAGACTAGAAAAGACCTAGAATTGTGAGGTTTTCTTAAATAGTAGCTTAGTCTTTTTCAATAATGTGTTGTAAAGCTTTTTTCTTTTTAGAGCCATCTAGTAAAATTAAAGTTCAGAACAGTAGCACCTGAGGAGTGACATGGTGGATATCATCTTGGTGGCTGACAGCTCTTAGGATTGTTTGAGTCTTATTCGCAAGCAGAGTTTCCTTGTTAATGAAGCAGGTCCTGAAATTCTTTATTACTTTCAATGAAACAGTAATACACCTTCTCTCTTCTTCCTGTGCTTCCCTGCCACATAGCTTTCAGTTGAAGGTAAAAGAAAAACATACTTTTTTCCCAAGCTGCTCATTACATTAATACATTTAAGCTCATGATAAATACAGCGTTGACAGTCCTGCAGGATTGTCCGACAAGCCTCGGAGCTTGGGGAGAGCTGCGTCTCTTCAGCTGCCAGCTTGATGAGTTAGGAAGTTTTTAGTGCTTACATTTTCCCCCTATTTTGTCTTGTAAGAGTGCTTTGGGTGGGTAGTTGTCTCTTATTATTCTGTTTCTTAACACGGTGTAGTATCGTGAGTCTTCATCTCAATTAGACCTGTGGTTTTCCTGTAGTAAAAAAAGCCAAGCATGCGAACTCTTGTACTACCTCACTAAAATGCTTCTTGACAGTTCATTTTCATAAACTTTGTAGTTGCACCTTGTTTTCTGAGATGATCAAGAATGACAGTTTTTTGATAGGCGTGTCTCAATCTTTTATTAAAAAAATTCAAATGGAGACCAGTTGATGCCTTGTTTGCTGGTAGTCAGTCAGACTTACGAAGCATCCCTGGGAAACCAGTGCAGGTAAAGTGTGCTGTCCTCCTCCCCGAGCCTGGGCAGGGTCAAATCTCTCTTCTGGATAATTAAAACTAACCTCCTTTTTGCATTATTAATCTGCGGCTGATCATGAATTGGACTTCACAAAGTCTTACTTAAAATCAGTGATACTTGGTTATTTTACTACAGTTGTTTTCATTGCTGTGTGGGCACGGCTCCGTGCTCGTGTCGTACAGTCGACTTGTTTCTTGGCCAGAAGTCCTCAGCAACCTGGCATATGGTTCAGTACCCAGATAATTCAGATAATCACTAGTTGGAACCTTAAGTACAACACACTTTCTGAAGCTGAAATCAGTCCTAAATTAGTTGCACTTAAAAAATAAAATCCATCTGTTGTTTCAAATGAACCAAAATACAATATTGGAGCATTTACCAGTTTTTAACCAAATGTTAATATATGTAAATATTCAGCTATAAGAGCTTCAATGTCTATCTTGGGAGGGTTTTTTTGTTTGGTTTTGAGCAGGTTTTTGAGCTTGTTTTTGTTGTGCTTTCAGCAGCAAGACTGAATGCGTTGCTCATATTAGTCTTTTGATTATTTATGTCTTGGAGACACAAATAACGTTATGTTGAGCCTTGGACAAGGTGCTGTGTTCATGGAGGAGGGCTTCTGGTTTGGCTGTTCTGCAGCTGTTGTCTGTCTGGAATACCTGCAAGGAAACTTTGCTAGTGGTTCGCAGAAATAAATATTTTTTTCCAGCTTTCTTAACAGTTAAGGCCTGTTGAGTTCAGTCAAATATAGACTCATGGTTCCAACTAAATAAATCAGGTTTCAGGGCACTTTTTTAGCTCCAAGTACATATACTGGTTTGACTGAAGTGTCATTGACAAGTAGATTTTTCTTAAATTTAGAGTCTGTCTAACAAAGTTTCCTTGTTCAAAAAAGTTAATGTTAAACAAGTAGAGAAAAATAGCATGAATGTTGCTGGGTGGGTCCGCCTGTGTCCATCTTAACCCGTATTGTGGGTACGGATGTCAAAGACTGTCCTGGAAAGGAAAATTCGGGCAGGAGCGAAAGGAGTAAATAAAAAAAAAAACCAAACCAAACCTTGGATGGAAACAGGGAAACAATTGTGACTCTTAAGATGCCCTGAAGTAGGTGTATGAATTCTCCTGATCAATTATTTTTGCAACAGCATTATGAACCAAAGCTGGTTTAAAAAAAAAAAAAAAATATATTCAAAACCAAACCCACAAAACCCCCCACCCCCAAAATTATTTTCTTTTTCACCTTTCAGGTTGGGTGAAGTGCCAAAGAAAGTAAACTTGTAATGAAAACTCAGAAAAGTAAGTTAGGCTGAACACTCGTTACTCGTCACCTAAGGCAGTGCTAATAACCTGGGAACACGCTCACAGTTCTTCCATCTAGTGGCTCTGACTTGATGGTTTCTGATCTCCCTGGCAGCTTGAGGTTTTTCGCGGGTGAAATAGATACCTGGTGCTTGTGTCACTAGGGTGGAAAGTAGTCGGCATTACTCCTGGAAGCGTCCTCCTGGTTTGGCTTGGTGCGATGTGTTAAAACTGATCATGCTCACGCGGGTTTCCAGAGCATCTCCTTTAAACACCGGTCTGTGAAGGGCTGTTGGGACTGCGTTGCCACCGCTTTCCCCGGCACGGCCGCCGCCGCGGGTTCTTGTCTGCAGTGACCGCTGGGACCTGCTTCTCTGAACTAAACGTCTCGGTCCCCGCTGCTCTGAATCTCGCCAGACTTTACCCTTTACCTGTGCTGATACTGCGCTGTGGAGTTCCTTTACCTCTTTGGCCTTGTAAGAGCAAAGCGTACCGATGTTGCTTCTGTGGCAAGTGACGCTTTTTAGTTTTGTGTATAGAATTAGAAGGGTTATTATAAATCAGCTGCCCTGGCCCTTTTCTCCTGCCTGTTTCGCTCTGCTCGGTAGCCACCTGGAGCCAACTGAGTTTGATGTTTGGTTTTCGATTCCCAACTGCTGCTCTTGGGTCACGACTAAGGCAAATTCCTTCATGTAGCGTGAAGTCTGCTATACAGCACATGGATGTATTAAAGAGAAGATTAAATTACAGTGTGCTAATAACTCTGTGGACAATGGCTCGTGTGTATTGGTATTGTTTGCAGAAAGTTCAGGGTTTGTGCTTAGTGAGTCACTAAGTTACACATGACAAGGTGAAGAGCCGTTCCACCATCCTTGTTTGTCTACTGGATGTAATTTCCAATTCTGATTCATTAAAATGAAGCGGTGAGTAGGAATGTGGTTCTGTTATGGGCTAGAAGTGAATGGATATCTTCAAGCGTTGTCTTGGCCTTTTGAAATGTGTAGTGCTCCTATCTCAAAGTGCGAGTCCAGCTTACCTGAAGAACAGAGCATGCAGTTAGGTCTAGCCAAGACACAGCTACAAGTCTGTGCCTCGGGGAACTTGAGGAACGATATTAATGAAACTGGTGAGCACTGTTGCTTGCTGCCTGGTCTTGTGGCTTCGAGCACTTCTTGTCTCTAAAACTTGGTGCAATTGTTGAATCTGTACATCCTAATCGAGTGTAACGAGCACACGATATCTCTCTTGTGTGTAGTTGCACATAAAAGTTGGAGGCTATTGCCTAATCGTACTTGCTCCTGCTTCTTGGGATTCATTTGAAGGAAGTAGGGCCTCAAGAAACGTAGTAACAAAACTTTTTGACTTTGATTTGTGTGTCAGCATCGCTTGCTTTCTGTGAGCGCTCCGCGTGAGCGTATGTGTGAGTGTCTACTGCACACCTTACGTGTATGACTTTTAGGTATCTTTTCTGGAAGGTATATATAAAATAAGGATTTTAAAGGACATTCTAGTCTAAGACACTTTTACATGTATGAATCTTGTATGGGAGGAAAAGAGGTGATCGTGGTCTGCCCTTGTTGCTAGTCCTGCTGCAGAGCTCACTAGATTAGAGCGACCTCTGCTCCCAGAGCTGGGCGAGGAACTTTCTCTGGTTAGTGACGGCGGGCGGTGATGTCTTCACTCACCTTCCCTCTGGAAGAACTGTCCTCGGCCTAAAATAAATGCTTTTGAGTATTTATGCTTTAATGTGTCCAGAGTCTGGTAAGTGTAGGAGCAGCTTTGTCCGAAACCCCTGCTACCAGGTGTGGTTTGATCTCTTTTTATTGCTTTTTTGCTTTGTTTTGTTTTTTAAGCTTCTCATTCTGTTATATATCCCATACAGAGAGAGACTCTAGCTCCGATTTCATTAGTATTGTGCCTGTTGATTCAGTGCTGCTTGTTGGTTAAAGGAATTTGAGAATCTGATGTGGGTGTAGGTAAGAATAATTAATCGAACATCTCCAGAATACATCAAGTTGCTAGTTTTCCTGTGAAGTTGTTCTGCGAGCACAAATTCTTCCCCAAGTCTCTCTCCCTTCACCCCTCTTTCCTTCACCTCGGTTCAGAAGGCGCAGCCGGGAGGTTCGGCGTTGCAGCCTGATCTCTGACAAGGGCCGGCTGTATTTGGAGAAGGATTTCGTTGCTGGTGCTGCTGCCCGCGAGGCACGGCGTGCAAACAGCTCTCCTGCCTTCGGTCTGTCTCAGCGGCAGCCCCCAGGAGGAGCTTCCACGCCATGGCTCGCCTTGGCAGGGGGTCCTGGTGGTCGGTGGGGAACTTGTTCTCTTGGACTGGTCTTTCTGGTAGCCTCTGCTTTGACGTGGGCTGTGGCAAGGCTGTGGGGTATCTGCCTTCAGATGCCTCGGTGTGCAAGCCCCTTTGTAGCCACAAGCTTTCAGGGGGCCATCGGCATGTCCTGGAAGGGGTGCGTGTCCTTCCCATTCTTTTTGTTTATTTTTTTTGTTCTGAGAAGCTGGCTTTAGAAGACGCACTCAAGTGGTTCTAGGGTTTTCTGGCCTGACGATACAGTTGTCAACAAGGCTTTTGTATCTGGGAGGTTATTGTAAAACAGAAACTCGCTGTTTTTGCTGCGTGGTTGTCGGAACGTGCTAGAAGCTCATGCAGATAGTATTTACAGATCTTTTTCAAGCTGTTGGCCAAAGTAACTGTAAGTAAAGAACAGAGATCATAGCAGCTTGCTTCGTGATAATCTTCACGGTAAATGTGGGATTTAGGGCTCAACAGATGTGCTTTTGCGGACTAGGTCATGTATTATTGATCAAATATTTCCCGGCCTAGTTCTCTAAACTGTGAAGATAGGGTGGCAGTAAATTTAGCTTGTAGGAGGTTGAAAAATGACTCCCATTTTCTGAACGCTGCTGCCATGGAAGACTCTAAATGCTACAGGACAGCTGTGGGGATCTTGCATGCCGGCGAGCGTGCCGCAGCAGTCGTCAGCAGGCAGATAGTGCCTGCAGCGTCTCCTTGTTTGTACTCCGGTCTGCAAAGGTCACGCTGGTGACCAGGGAATCTAGTACTTGTAACTTCCTCGTATCGAGCTCTGTTTGGTTCTTTTCAGAAGGTGATAGAGCTTCTGCTTGATACGAACCTCAAAGCTTGTTGGAGGAGCAAATGAAGTTCGAGTGAATGAGGGTGGCTGTTTCCCAGTGATCTTCCAGGCAGCGTGTGAAGTGTTGCTGCTCTAAGGTTACTTTTCCTATCCTTGCTTCCAATTACTGTTCCTGAAAAACTGGTTTTTCATTTTAATGGCAGCTGTGACAGCTCTGAGAGAGAAACCAGAAATTATGGTGGAGTCCTGGAATTCTTTATTGGAACTTATTTCCTGTAGTATATACCTTTCCTCATGCAGTGGGGTCATGCACTTAGTTTCGTCTGCAGAGTGATAATTTAACTAAAAGTTTTCACCAGTGAGTTAAAATTTAAGTATGTAACGTCACGTTTTTCTAAAAACCTATTTTCTGTTGTATTAGCTGAATTTAAAAAGTGATTTTCAGGCACTACTTAGGTAGTAAGGGTGTGTTTTACAAAACTTAATCTGAGCTAAAAGGCAAGCCCAGTGCCTTGTTGCTGACCTTGCAATAAGAACTCCTGGGAGATATTAGAATAGTGAAGAAGGGCGAGAAAAGGGTGTGGAAGGAGGTGGGAGAGAACTGCAAGTACACTTGGCATTCAGAAAAGTTGCCAAATGGAAGAAAAATACATTTCTTTTCTGCTTTTGTTCTCCAAAACTGCAAAGGGTGGAGGGCAAACAGTCAAAGGTTGTAGGTGTTAAATTCCTTACAGAGAGTATTAAAGCCCCCAAATACCGTACTGAATAACAGTAGTCATAAAAAATGTAATAATTTTTAAGAGAAAATATCTTCAAGTATTATACCAAAACTTACTTTGTATAAGCTTTACAGAGGAGTTTTCCTGTAATGCTTATTTTGACAAAACTGATTCTCGTGTCACTTTGTGTAAGGAGAATGGGTAGCAGTTTATAGTGCAGATAGGAATAAGAAAATAATACTCAGTCTTAAAAAAACGTGCTTGTATGCTGTTGGAGAAACTGGGGTGAAAGTGCCCAGGTATTGCTCACTTGTGCCCCAGCACTGCTTCCGAGGAGGGGAAGGAAGGAAGGAAGCCAAGCATCTTCAAGCAGGTGTCTAAGCATCCCTGACATCCTGCTGTTTCAAGCATAGATGACACGCTGCTGGTGTTTGCCCCATGACTGTGCTTGTATTCCCATCACAAGAGTGTGAAGAGGTGGCAGTCTTCAGGTAGAAACGAGTCTCTCGGCATCAAAAGGTGGCTTGTGGTGGCCTTGTTGATGGCAAAGAAGCTGCATGCTTCCAAGGACCAGGCATTCCAGATAAACTTCCGGTCTGTGGATTTTTCTCCCCCAAGCACATGCAAAAATTACATTTCATTGACAAGTGTATTGAAGAACAGATCTATAAAGGGTGTCTGGAGCTCTGGTGTCCTTTCGTGTAAGAGGCCTGCCGTTGCCGTAAAAGTTTTGCTCATGCTGGTATTGCCAGACATGCTATTTCTAAAACCAGGAGGTCTTCTTGTTCCAATGACCTCAGGCTTAAAATACAGAGGGTTTTCCTTTGTTTGATGAAACTGTGATACACCCTTCTTCCTCTTTTGATGATTTCAATACAGTATTTTGGAAATACCCTTAGTTCAGGGAAGCATGCACAAATTATTTAGCGTTCTGCATCTGGTTTCTCTAGGTTCCTTAGCTCTGCTAATGATTGGTTATCTTTCAGCATGTTAAGAGAGTCTAGCAAATTCTTGCCCAATAGAACAAAAATAACTGCCTTAAGGGATTCTGTCTTTGTAATCTTTTTGTGCCTGATTAAAGCATTGACATTTAAGCTGTCTGTCCTCCACAGACTGATGAAAAATGAGCCTCAAATGTTGGTCCTTTTGGTCTGGAGGGAAAGAATTCTTGTGGTGTGGTGGTGTGTTGCAGGCAGGTACAATTTGGCCTTTTGGCCAAATACGAATTCCTACGAAGACAGAGTTCCACAGCTGTTGTAATGTTTTTCACCTTGACAATGTGCATTTGAGAGAGCTGGAGAGTGAGGTCTGCCTTCGTGACCCATATAGTGTATTTAGCATTAAAAGGTCATGGGATCACTTCTGCTATTGAACGTTGATCCTGGGAAGTTTTTTCTACTCTTGTCACAAAGGGTTGTGCTTGCCAGTGGCCACTAGATATTGTGGGCTATCTAGGGAGGATTTTCTGCTGAAAGCTGACTGACTTTGCCCTATGTTCTCAGGGTTCTGTGTAACGTTACCCAGCCTACAGTAGGCTGCGTTGGTTTGGCCAAGTAGAAGTGGTCATTCCAACTGCTGCAGAAGGAGTTTCTGTTCCTCTTTCGCATTTGAAGTAGGAAGGAAACTGGCAGTCCTATGTTAGACTACTGACCTCCTGTCAAATACATTTGTTGCTTCAATTTGTGTTGGATGGCCATGGTTCCTTCAGCAAACTCTTCCACTGATGCTGTTATATGTGACTTGCAGGGTGCTCGGTGGAGTCTTCGGAATGTGCTGGTACCTCCGAACTGATGGGCGGTCTTAGTACCGAAGTTAAGGGGCATAATCCAGCTGGTGTGATCAGTAGGAAAGATCTGTTAGCTGGCGTGTCTGTGCTAGCCTACCGTGTCAGCCTGACTCCTGTGCCATTGGGTTGTACTTTTGGGTGGAGTTCAGAGCTCGAGAGGAGCCGTGCTTTGTTTTGTTCCCCCCCCCATTAGCTAAAAGAAGGGGATTATGGAGTATAGCAGACCTACCGTTAACACATGCTGCATAAGCAGTCAGAGTTGATCACTACCATGTTTTCAAGAAAAGCTGAGAATTTCCCTTGCACTTAGTGTAGGTATCTCAAATCGAGCAAATCTGGCTACGTAGAATTCGGAGGTCATGGAGTTCAGCGTTTATTATGGCGAACGGTAATGTTGCTTTGACTTTTCCCAAGCTCTACTCAAACATTTATTTTATGTATTTTTATCTGAAATAATTACATAGCTCTTGCAGTCGCCAATGCTTGTGTAATAAAGTGAGAAGCTTTAGATAACAGGCTTTCCGTTCCTTCTGATGCTTGTACAGGGTGCACCTAGTAAGTACTGCAGTGGGCTAGCTACTTGAATGAGAGGCTAATACGCTCTAAATGCACGGCTTTTCAAGAAAACACACAGCAGAGGTGTTTTAACTTTCAGTATTATTGTGTAAAATGTCTGAACTGCAATAACGGATCCTTCCGTTTCTCCTGGGGGGGTGGGCTGGGATCTATCTAGAGCGTATGTTCCTCATGTCTGTAGTCACAAGCATGACTGTCCAGAGATCGTGGTGTTGTAATCTTTGATTGCAGCATGTTGCTGCTGGGTCCAAACTTTGCCTTTCATCACCCTGTATGAACCTTCTCCTTCAATGTGAGCTGCTGAGTCAAAAGTCTGTCTTAAATTAATGCATTGCATTGTTGCTTATAAACCTGAGTTTGATGTTCAGCTTGAGTTTAGTATTAGTTTTTTTGTGTCATCGCCCCCACCCTGTCTTTGGTGAATAATTGTATTCTGGCTCTCTGAAAACAGAAGTTATCTCTTTAGATGAAACACTGGCTTGTTTAAGAGTGGGTTTATTACACCTCCGTAGAAGCTGTGGTTGAATAACACTGGAAGAGTGAGGTGTTGGAGGAATCTCTGTTGTGTTGCGTTACAAATTAGCGTTGATCATGGTTTCACAGGAATGAGAAAGTTGAGATTGGCTCATTTTGGGGTTGTATTCAAAGGTAATTGAACTTCTGAACGTTTGGGTGTCTCTAAGGACGGAATGGCTGGTAGGAGCAGAAGAGGTTTCCATATTGTCTGATATACTACAAGCCGATCGCAGTAGCCCATGTCTCACGTGTAATCAATTAGCACCTGTTTGATTTAGTACGGAGGTGGAGAGGGCAGTTCATATGCATCTTGTCTGTAATTCTCTGCACGTTGGTCATGAAGCTTGTTGCACTTTTTGAAGCTGGGTGCCTGGCGGGAAGGCTGTGGGATCTGGAGCTAGAAATTCCCAAGTAGCAATATTGTCTCGCGGTTGATTCAGTCCCTGATGGTACACTGGTCTGTTGTTTCTCCTAATGCTGAAGCTGTTAATTTTCTTAATTAGAATTATTCCCTTTGTAACATTATGCATCAATGATCAATTGTAATTACTGGGGCAGCGCACAGGTATCTGTACCTCTGATACTTACGTTGATTTGATTTCAAACTTAAAACTTGTTAAACCATATACATGGATACATAGATTATAACTCCTCAGGTTGGATCCGTAAGTTTTGTTGTGGTTTATGGCACAGATATTGTTGAGGAATACAAAAGCAGATCTTAAAGCAAGTGGCACAGTGTCAGTTTTTAGAGTTTTGCCATGGTGGTTCGCATTCAAATGTAGCAGTAGGGTAAATCTGGCTTATTTTTTCCCTATAAGCGAAGGTGCTAAGATTACACTTTCCTGTTTGGTGAGGGATATATGTATGTTTGCCAGTGTATGGAGACACACGTACACAGGCACAGTAGCATTTCTCTGCATGTGAGAGGATATTGTAGTAGTTGTGGCAGCAGTAGAATTTAGTTGTGGGAATCTGCATTGAGACAACTTACAACTTCTCTAGAGCATACAGCCTACTATAAATTACAGTAACTTTCCTGGAGTGCTCTATCTGGTAGTGCTTGGATACCCTAATACCAGGATGCGGGAGGAATTACCAGTAAACTATATTACTGTTGTCCTCTACAAGAATTCCTTTGTAGTTCATAATGGCATTATTATGGGAATAAAATAGCTGGAGCTTGATTTTTCTTTTTTCCCTCCAGTGGTTTTATTGAATAAAGGTTGTAGGAGAGCTTTACTTCTGTGTGATGTTTTATTCTCCAATTATAATCTTCCCATTCTCATGTTTTTTTAACGTGCTTGTGTATGGTCATCAGTGTTGAGTGAAAACACAGAATGTTTTAGTTGGAAGCAGTGTGGTGACTGTAATATTTTACTGATACACCAAAACATTTTGAGACGGTGTGTAGAGCTGTATTCTTCTCCATTACCTAGATACTGAGCGGGTGACTTAAGTTACAATATTGATAAGAGATCTCATTTTGCCTTCACTATTATTTATTAAGCAGGACTTAATTTCCTGACAGACATGATTTTTGCTTGCTTGAATTCACAAAGAAATATGCAATTATATACTGTAAAATCATAAATGTGTCATTCTAAAAATAACAATCTTATCCATTTGAATAAAAATCTGACGATTAATATGGTGGAAACAAACTGCAGTAAAGTGTTGGTATATAAAAGTTACATATATACACTAATAGAATGACACTTGAGATACCTGTTGAACAGGAGCTGTAGTTGTGGGACCTTGATAGTAACATTCGCTGGCTGCAAAGGGACGTTGGGCAAAGCCTGATGAAAATGAGTAAGGAAGAGCCTTACCGTGTAGTGTGTGTGTGTTTTAAACGTGAAATAGCAGTTACTTGGCGCTTTATTTGGTGGGGGGGGAAGCAGGCAGTAATGCCCATATTCAGAATAGCACACCTTCCTGCCTTTGTATGTAGTGTTGTTATTACTGGCCGCCTAGCTGTCTGCCTGTTTAGCTGTCTGCCTGTTTAGCTGTCTGCCTGTTTAGCTGTCTGCCTGTTTAGCTGTCTGCCTGTTTAGCTGTCTGCCTGTTGAGCTGTCTGCCTGTTTAGCTGTCTGCCTGTTGAGCTGTCTGCCTGTTGAGCTGTCTGCCTGTTGAGCTGTCTGCCTGTTGAGCTGTCTGCCTGTTGAGCTGTCTGCCTGTTGAGCTGTCTGCCTATCTCGTCACTGTACGTAGCTCGTTCTTCCTTGCCGTGTCCGTGGGACCAGTTTGTGTCTGGGTAGACGGCCTCGGTGCCTTCCTGCAGCACCTGTCCTGGAGCTAATCCTTTAGAGCTCGGTTAGAGTTAACAGGTTTACATTTCAGCAAAGAAGTACTTGGAATCTTCATTAGTAGCGTGGAGCTCTAGTCCAAGAGCGAGGAAAGAGAACAGAACCCAGAGCGTTCCCTGCGCTACGGGGGAAGTCATAAATGGGTAACGAACTCGGACGTTCAACATGACTAAGTGGTGTACAGGCATACTCCGAAGTTGTTATTACTGATAAGCAGAGAATTGACCTTTGGATTTCATCCTCCACCTCTTCTCTCCTCATCACCACGTTTCTGTACCAAATTTCTTATTTAATAAGAATCTGCCTTTTTTCCTTAGCGTTTCAGTGTTCTGACCTTTCCTGCCATGATTTCTTTTTTTTCTTAAAAGGAAATTTTAAATGTTGGTACTTTCTTGCCTGCCTCTTTTAAAAAGAGCAGGGAGTTTCCTTGTGAATCAGGCAAGCTGATGTTTATGGAGTTAGGACAAAAAAGGTTTCACCGAAATACTGCGATTTGATGGATGCTTGTCCTCTGGAAGGGAGATCGTTAATCTTGACAAGTAGACAGCTGCTCGACTGGCAAAGCGTTGATTGAACTGGAAGCCTGAAATTGCCTGTTTTGCTTGTTGATTTTGGGCCACTTGTCAAGAGCCTGTGTAAGGAGGCTGCTTTACGGTCTTTGGTCTCATACTGAAAAATGTTTGGCGTAAAATCCTGCTCTTTGATAGATGTAAGCATTGAGATTAATTTTGGATATTCTGAGCTTCCCATCCTGTTGAACTCTAGGAGCTCAGTGTTTTCAAGGCAGCTTGCTCTTGTTTTTCTATCATAAGCATATAACTCTGAAAGGTATTTTAAAACTAAGTAATGAGTGTCTGGGAACTTTATGGTAATGTTTTACTTGAAGATACTTTTTTGTAGCTGTACTTTTGTTCTGCACCATGATAAGGGCTGAACTGTGCTTCATATATTCAAAGCTCTCCATAAGCTGCTTGCTTTGAAGCGATGACATTTGATGTTCCCATCTCTCCAGTTCAGGGCCCTTGGTATTTCACTCTGCAAAATCAGCTTTTCCAAAGGAAGTTTTTTCTCTGGTGAAGTCAGGGTTCCAGAAATGCTGACTCGGTGTGATGAAACAGCAGTAAAAATAATACAAAATTTCCCCTCCCTCATTCCTTTAAATGTTTTTCTTTCTACCAAAGTCTTATATCAACATAGTCCAGGGTTCTTGGGTGGAAGGTGTTTATCTGTATTGGGTGTGGGGAGCTATTGGTGAATGGAGGAATTTTTTGTTTTATTTTCATGTAGAAAT
>VZTL01005920.1:6862-35323 GCA_013400535.1 Scopus umbretta | reverse complement strand
CCCCCCCCCCCCCCCCGAAGTATTCTGCTGAATGGAGGTACTTTGAGCCTATAGTAAACTGTAATAGTGGTTCTAGGGCCTCTGTTCTTAAACGAGATCTGGCTTTTTCAAATTTTACTGAGGATACTTCTATTCCTAGGAGTAGAGTGTATATTTTAAGTCTGTGCCTGTAGCCCTGTGTGCATGTTACAAGGAAATATAAGGAAATAATATATAAAGAAACTGTATTAGCCCCAGTGAGAGACTTGCTACTTGTGCAGGGGAAAAAAAAAAAGATAAAAATCCAAGCATGCAAGTGTTACTTCTGACAGCCTGCAAAAAACAAAAGCCAGATTTAGTTTCCTATTTGTGGCTATACCATTATTAACTGATGCTGTCAATTGTAATTGCTTCCTGGATTTACAAAAGAGTGAAATGAAGTCCCTTTTAATCTCTTTTCGCCTGTATAAAGGTACTATAATATCCAGACTGAGACTTCCTCATTTGGAAAAAACAGTATCTGTCATCTATATGGGTAAACGTAAAGTTTAGAGTTTAGGCAGGAGCCCTGTATCATGGTCATAATATGGTCCGCAGATGTCTGATGGTCATATGCACCAGGAGGTTGTGGGCATATGAAAGACTGTAATTCTAAGAAATCAAGTTCTTGATCATTGGAAGCTGTTCAGTGGATCAGGTGTAGTGATCCTGTGTTACAAAATCATAATAAATGAACTATTATTTTTAGCAAGGCCCTAGGAAAACTCAGCATTGCTCAAAATGCCTATAGTGAGTAGACTGGCAGTTGAGGCCAGAAAACAGTCACCTGTTACCACAGACGGAAGACTTCTTTATGGAATATATGCTCTTTTTTCTGAATAATAGAATATGGCTCTGAAGTGGCTGAACCAGTTTATTTTATACAAATGTTATGGGGTGCAGTCTCAGGCAGTGATTTCAGATCACACAGGAGTTTGCTGCTAGTATGTTTTATGAGAAGTACTCTAATGAAGCTTTTTGCATTGGTGGTGTTTCTTAGATGGCACGATGACTGCTTCGTTCCATATGGGTGCTACTTAAACTATATCATTCTCTGCAAGATATTTTGTTAAAGTCTATTTGAGAACATTTTCATTCATCTGACTAATCCATCCATTCTCCTCCCTAATAGTGCCTCAATGCTTGTATTTAAATATATTTGTTTGTTTCTTTTAAAATGGCCTCCAGCTAAATAGGAGGGTATTGTAAAGGGAATTGTTACCCTAAGCGAAGAGTCCTGAGCTGATGTTCTGCACCGCTCGCACTTTGACTGAAGTCAAATGTTTATGCCACTGAACAGGGAGAGTAAATAATGAAGATGGAGGAGTTGCTTTCTGGTTCGTCTCATCATCTTCCATTTAGTCAAGGGACCGTACGCTCTGCTGCCCGTGTTCAAGTGCAGTTGACCGCTCCTCCTGCAAATTTGAGGGGTAGCTGATGGCGTGCATCATCTGGCTTTGGGTGCGTGGGTTGGGCTCCTTGAACCAGCATCGCTAAGGCTGGTGGATTTGCTGTATAGGCACCTGAATACGTAAAACGTGGATCAGAGAACTCAAGCATGTTTCTGTATTTTTATTTCTGGTATTACATTATCGGGAAAGAATTTGGGAGTACTGTTTTTACAATTGGCCTTAAACAGGGAATAAAGGAAACGGCGCGGATTCCAGCCTTCGATGAAGTAACAGGAAGGGAAGCAATGAAAACCGTAAACCGTGCTGAGTAACATTTCCTCTCTTCAGCTACACCCCCCGAAGGGTGACAGAGTCTTTATCTGACAGGATAGCTAATAAAAGATGCATTCAGTTTGTGTAAGGAGCCTGCTGAATCGCTGTGAAGCAAGTAACGGCAGCAGGCTGGAGGAAAGCCGCCTGTTTTCAGCTTACACAACCGGCTCTCCGTGCTCCAAGAATTACTTCCCTTTGCTTTACTGAAATCTAGGCACTTTAGAAGAGAAATTGAATACAGAGAACTTCAGCTCCTGTCCACGAACATGTTAAAATCCTTGTCCTGATACCAAGTGAGTGCTTGATTCTGCTGAAGTTGGTTTCCAGCCTTGTTTCCCGCTTGACGATTTCTGGTCAGAGCGTTGAAGAGAAAGAAGCAGCTCTCTGCAACAAATAAATAGGGAGGTTGTGACAGCTTTCAACCATGCAACTTCCTTCCCTGGAGGATTTCGTACCCGATGGTGGTCTTGAATGTCAGTGGAATTTGGGAAGCTGTTACCATATGGCTTAACTGTTGTTTCAAAGGCAGAAATGTGTGTCTCTTGCTTTTAAAGAGTATTATCTGTAAGACAGCTGAATCTGTAACAGATCTTTCGAAGATACTAATGTTTTGCTCTGAAGCGTACAAAATATGCATCCTGGCGGCTGTCTTGTCTTACCTTGGAAAAAGCACGAATGCAAAGTCCTCTCAGCCGTCCTTTGGGCTTCCGTAAGAAGCAGGTTCTTGTGTGTGAACCAGGGAATCCTGGGTGGCTTGGCAGCCCGCGTGGGTTGGGTGTGGGGAGCCTTGGGTGAGCCAAGCATATGTTCTTGCAACAGGAATTTAATGTGTTTGGGGTGGAATTGAGAGACAGGTTTTGCGTAGCTCTTCGGGACAGGTTTGCATGTGAGAGCAATCTGTCTGGAACTTGCTGACACAGCTGTTTCTTACGTGCGGCTTTGAAGTGCTGGTACTGCTCTGCAAGTTTCTGCTCTTTTCTCATTCCCTGTGCAAAACTCTGGACTGACAGAGTAATACCCGCTGGTCTGCGTTCTTTGAGACCCCTCATTGATGGGTCCGTGTAGGGCATCTATGGAGTCCAAGCCCACGGGGATGCAGGCTACCAGACGGTTGGGTCCCGGCCCCACTGCGGCGAGCGGCTGCCCCACGGTCAGTGCAGCGCGGCCGTGGCTGGTGCCGCGGTGGGGCCGGCACTGCTCTCCCCTTCCGTACGACACGAAGCACGTAACGTACCGGGCAGCGCGAAAGGCAGTCTGCGGGGATTTATGGTTTCCTCGGCTTCCCTGGTGGCTCACTGCAGTCACTGAGGATGGCTCTTGGTGAGATTTATCAGGATTTACAACTATGAGGTCATTTCGGAACAATTTACTCTATTTTTCCTTAGAAATAGAACAGATTTCCTGCTTAGTGTTTTAAAATAATCATGTGTTACTGGAACACCTGGCTGGGGTCATGTCAAGTAAAGCATTGGGTTTTCATTTTATGTTTATCAAGAGCAAAGTTGCTTTCCATGCAATCATTTCGTCCTCATTCCAGAGCGTCACACTGCTTTTGCCAGCTTTTAACACTGCAGGGGAATTTGTCTTGGACCTTGTTGTGGACTTGGAGCACATGAAATGGGGTTCATGTGAATTACAGTTGCACTGCCTGGATTTGTTGTTGGTTGACTGAAAAACTTTGTGTTCAGAACTCCATGCTCGAGACCACCGTTGTTTCATTGGATCCTTAATTCCAAGCTTCGTAAAGGTGCTTCCCAGATTAAAGGCAAAAGATTGGGAGAGAAGAGGGTGAAGCAGAAGTAAATGATACAATCTCACAAACTTTGTTCATCAGCTCAGGTGACAGAGGCAGGGATAAAGTCTTTATTGAGGGCGGACATTGAATTGTTAACATTTAACTCAAATAAACTTCAGAGGCAGCTGCGTAAATCACTTCAGCCATAGGACGCTGGTAATCTCTGCTTCCAGAGCTTTCCTGGATGAATAGAAGGGTACGCGGGCCGCTGTGTTGCTTGGCGTGCTGCTGAAGTGGAGGTGGCCCTGGGGGGAGAGGGTCGCTTCCAGCAGCGCTTGGCGCTTCTGCGCCGCTGTGCGGGTTCGGAGGCATCCAGATCTCGGTCATGTTTTCAAAAAGATGCTGATAACGAAACTGAGGATGATCACCACTTCCCCAGCAATTTTGAGGTTTGATTATAATCTCATGATGACTTTTTTGGCTGACTTCGTTTATTTCTTTATTTTTGAAAGTTACATCTTGGCAACTAGGAAATGAGTATTTCGCCATCCCTGTAAAAATCAGAAGTAGCAAATTACTTTCAGATGTCCATGTTTCGGGGTAAACGAGCGATGGTAGTAGCTACCTGGTTTGCTTTCGTGTGGCGTTTTCAGTTGGTGCTACTGGTGCTGCTTTTATTTTCCCTTACTCTGCAGTTGTGGCACCTTGTGGTAAACATGTGAGTTGGGAAGCGGTCTGGTTATTCAAGCGGCTCACTTCAGAGCGTATTGGGATGAGGATGTTACACTAAAAGCAAGCTGATTTATGTACCATTACCATACTGGTTAAGCTTTTTGTCGGAGGGACGTGCGTGTCGGGGATGATAAAGCCGCTGCGGAATGGAGCTGGGGGCTGCTGGCCTGTCGGCGCTGGGCCGCGCTTTCCTCGTGGCCGGCTCTGGCGATAACCGTGCCGTCGTAGAGCGAGCCCTTGATTTCCACACTTCTGCCTAAACGAACGCCATTTTATACAGTATATCCTTTCACGTGAAGACTATGAAGAAACAGAGGTCCTGTGCTTTTTAAACAGAGGCAGCAGCTGAGAACATCTCTGCTTGTGACCTTGGTGTTGTGAGAACTGGAGGCAAAGAAAATAAGCCGTGGCGGGCAGCTTTGTGCAGGATCACTGTAGTCACAGTGTTCACGTTTTGGCTCTCTGCAGTCTAGAAAACCTCCTTCCTAGCAAGATTAACAACTCCTGCATGCCTCCCTCCACTCTTTGCACAGTTCCCCTCCTTCCCTTGGCTCACCAGAGCTGCATTTTTAGCTAGTTGGATAGAAAAAGTGAGTTAATTTCTCCTTAAATAACCTAGGCAAGGTAGTTTTCTGCCAAAGACTGAAGAATATGCGTGGGCATACCATTTGAAGGTAGATACTGTGCTTTAATTTCAGCTATTATTATCAGCTGATGGAAAGCTCTAAAGCTACAGATTACAAGACAAAATCATCTGTACCTTGGGCCCTAGTTTAGAGCATGCGGAGAAGTGGGTTTTCATCAGTAATCGTGTTTCGGTTGGATTGTGGCAGAAAGAAGTACATAAAGAGATTATAGGGAAGGGCACGGAAAGGTTCTGTAACTTTTCAGCAAATACTTTGTGTTCCGCTGTTGTAGCGCTGTGTGTTGCCTTTTGGCATCATCCTTTTATAGCCCTGTGTTTTCATAGTGGGTATCTGTGAAAATAATCTCTGCCCTTTGTACTGTGGTTATGTGTTTGTCTGCTGTTTATAAATGGCAACATAAATCACACCTCCTAATCCCAGTTTCAGTTTTATAAACCTTGAATTAGAGAAATGAACGCTTTGATCTCGGATGGAGGAGTTTTTGGGTGCGTGGTGCAGCCGGGCTGGCAGCGTCTGTCCACGAGGTGGCCACAGCACCGGCCTGTCATCGGCCGCTCGCCGCCTCCAGCAGCGGTGGGATTAAAATTATGTTCCTTGCTTGCAAAAAAAAATGTAAACCAAGCCTCTAAATACAGTCTCTCAAATAATTATTTCGGCACTGTTATAAGCGCTTATTCTTAAATGAGATGGGAGTAACGGAGAAAACTTCCCAAAGTGCGACTGATAGGAAATTCTCGTGTTATTGGGAAGAACTGGGCTAGATTAGCTGCACGTAACCTCCCTTCTTAGCCTTTGGAGTGGCGTGTGAGGGAGAGGAGGAATTTCATCTGGCTGGCTGTAAAGAATCTATTTAAACAAACAAAAAAAGCATTATTTCAACAAGATGCGTGAAACACATTGGATCCGGTACATTCAGTGCACCGGAGGAAAGAGGCAGCCCACAGCCCTTCCCGGGAGACGTGAGCTCCGAGTTAGCTCTTGTGCTCAGTGGTACCCGACAAAACCACCTGCTCTGCTTAATTACAAGAGGAGATTGCTTTAAAAGTCAGTTATTTTTAGAGAGATAGTTACAGAGCCTGACTTGAAAACGCCTATAGAAGCTGATGGGCGAGTAGCTAATATGTATAGCTTGTCGAGATGTCACGTGGCTGGGTAGTGAACGGTATGATGTTTCTTATTGCATTTATCAGTGTTAACGCAGTAATACTGTCCAGCTTCAGTTAAATGCCTTCTGCTGTGATGAGGGAATGGGAAGCTTTGCCTTCCCTTTTCTGTCCTGTGCTCTGGCTCAGCCGTTCTCTCTGCTGCTGCCCATCTCAACAGCCGAAGTTTGAGTTGAGGGATGCTTTCCAGGAGTAAATTCCTCTGAGCAAATGTTTATCTGTTCAATTTACCAACTGTTTATTCATCAAGCTGCTAAATAAGCATGGTGAGTCGGTGGGTAGTCCTGTTTGGTCAGTCTGGCTGCAGGTGGAGCGCAGGAGGCAGCCCGTGCTGAATTAACCCGCTAAGGGGCTGTGCTCTGTGGAGTTGTCGGCAGTAATTCTTGAGTAAGGATGTGGTCATTTTTCATATGTACAACTTTAAAAAAACCTTGTGATTAAACAAGAATGTAAGCTTTTGTTCAGCTTACAATTTTCTGTAACTCATGACAATAGAACTGCTGAGCTAAAACATATTTTGAAGACGTTCTGTTAGTTAGACGTTCTACATAATCTCAACTATGTAGGAAAATACTGGAAGACGTAGGAAAGCATCTATGGACTCAGTGAGTTACGAAGACTAAAAAATTGAGCTTTAATTGTAACACCAAATACTAAGTCTCCCCTGGCTGCTTGGTAGCCAGAAAGGGGGAGAGCTCAATAACGGAGCTGCTCCGATACCTCGAGTGACCCTTTGGCCAGGTAGCCATCTCTTACAGGCTTTGGTGCTCAAGCCTGAGCACCACAAGCAAGTGGTGTGTCCGGAGTCTGAGTCAGAGCTGGTGCTCTTGGGCGTTTCACTGAGAAAATCGAGTTTGTGTCAGTTTGCAGCCGGAGGATTAAAACGAGACTGGACGGTGTGAAACGGGTGCTTTATAAATATGTGTTAAGCCTTGAGGCTTTCTGTTTAATTTTCATAGGTTTTGGTAATGACATTTAAAAAAAAAATCGGAGTTTTATTGGTATTAACATGGCCTCCAATTATATATGACCTTTCATTTGATATAACACTCTATATCCGTTATATTTCTAAACACTGACTATTAAGCCAAAGAACTTTTCTAAAGCAAATCCATTGTAAATTCTGAGGCTAGCGTTCATATTGATTTATCTTTTGTAAACACCGTATAAATGCAGCGCTTGAAAATTCAGAACATATTTTCCAAAGCCAAGCCGGAGAGACACTGCTATGTGCTATATAATGATTTTGTTGTGCATGCATTTAATGCTAACAGCCCACCTGTTCAGGATAGTAAATTAAATGATGAATAGTCCTAGTGAGCTTTTCCCTAGCATGTGGTCTGCACCATCAGCACAGATATTTTTGTGACTGAAGAGGATTCTGTGTAGTGAGAAGTTTGAACAGCTGTATCTCCTAATTACAGCTTCTATGTAAAGTCTGATTTTTTTTTTTAAAGTGAAATAATCTGCATGTTTTAATATTGTTGCTTCAAAAAAGTTGTTTGCTTCGGTGGTTGTTAATGGATGGCACTGATGTGATGCTGAGTTTGTAGCAGGAGGCGGGAGACAAATCTAAAATGCCATTGTCTTCATCTTTGCCAGAGATGATTTTTGAGTAACTTCTAATGTTACGCTCTAGTCAAGGACTAGACTGAGTTCGAGAGGCAGCAGGATGGAGTAGAGTTGGTAGTAGGGCTACGGGCTAGATCTGAGGTGGACGTGAAAATAGCCTTTTCTCTCGAAGCATACCACTTTTACTATGAAAAGTTACTGTGGTTCTCTGCACCATATAAAGTGGCTAGACTACGTGGCTTAGGTTTTTGCTAGGGTTCTTTGCTATTAGTAAACTAATTTTGCAAAATTTCCTCTTTAAAGAGGTGTTGTAAGGTGTCAACAAGTTTTGATCTCGGACAAATAGGACTGTCCTGTTTGGCTCCCTTCATGTGTTGCGTGCTGCTGTATCCATTTCTGTAAATAATATTTTCAGAAATATTTTTAAAAAATCTTTTTCAGGTAAGTGTTTATGCATCAGTCGGACTTCACTTGTTTCACTGCCACAGCTTAAGCGTGGACAGGGCTCTTCAAGTCTGTGTGCGTCCTGACCTATCTGCTAATTTGGGCTTCTCTCTAGAATTATGTCTCTTAAATTTGTGTAACATTGCAGAATCTGAGAACGTAATGCTGAAGTGATTAGATGCTGTGAATGAAGTTGCTCATGTCTCTCTTCACCCCCTCCCCCCCTTTCTCTTTTTCTTTTTAGGACTTAAATACTATCTATTCTTTTCTTCATGGACTGGACATACTCTCACATTTCAGGGAACATCAGCTAAGGTAAAGTACTATGGAGCTAGTTAGCGTTGCCTAGCACAGCTGGTATCTATAACTGTGTTTTTGTGGGGATGAGTAAAAGTCTTTGTCTACCCGCACTTTGAGGTGGCAGAGCATTGGCCAAGTCCGTTGCCGAGTTAAGGCATTGCAATAACGCGGCATGGAATCTCAGCTAATTAGCTTTGCTCTGAACGAAGGCAGAGCTTACTCCGATTTGTCTACAAAGGACTGTGTAGGCAGTGCCCTATGTTAACTCTAGATTACAAAAGCTTTTTAATGCTCCAGACATTCGGATGATCTCAGAATCCATAAAACGGAAGGCCAACAAAGCACAAAAAGTGCGTTGGAAGTATTTTAGTTCCTTCAGTTCTGTTGCTATGGGTAATTCCAGTGTGTGGGAGTGATTTAAACACTTAGAGAACATGCTGTATATTATCTATTTGGATAATGAAGAACACCGTAATAATTTGAATTTTATGGTTAAGCACATCTTTTGTTTAGAACAAAAAAATAGTTGAATTTGAGTTGTATTTTAAGTCTTAGAGCTTTAAAGCGATTCTACTGAAATGTGGTGATTAACGGCTTATGATCTTTGGGGATTAAAATTGAAATTAAACTTCTCCTCCTCCCTCAGAATAATGTCATCAAGTGCCCGCTATGAGAGGTACAAGGGCAACCAAGTTCTCTTTTGGTAAGTACATATCGCTTGTTGGAGTGCTTCAGTAGAAGCGTAAACACTGTTTTGCATGCTGCAATATATCGCTTGTCTCTTCAGGAATTGTAAATAGAAAGCTTGACAATGTTTAAGCTTGGCCAGACTGTTTGAAAGCTCTAAGGGGAGGTGGTTGTAACAGTAGTACGGTGTTGATGTTTGAGGGGTGCCCATGAACTACCAGCACGGCTCCCATGCACGGTGAGGTGTGTCTGTGCACACCCAAGATCGGTCAAAGAGCAGGTAGTGTCACCGCTTTGGTTCGTGGGAGCGGTGGTGACGACTCAGTAGGTGGCACTCTTCCCCTGGAGCTGGCACCGACTGCGCTGTCAGGAACCCACTTGCTTTGTAGGAGTGTCCTGAGGAAGGACGGCGCTCAAACACAATCTCTTCTTTTAAGCTACTAGAAGTATTTCAGCTTTGAGGTCTTCTTGGGTTCCTGCTGGGAGGCAAATACACGTTTTTCCCCACGTATTTTAGCACTGGTTATGGTGTGCTTTTCCTCTCACAGCTAACCTAGCTTTCTATGTAAGGCACACCTTCCAGTACACGAGTCTAAATCAACGAGATGCCACCTACGAGCTCGTGCGGTGGGCACGTGTGACGCGGACCTGTTCCCGTCCCGGGTTGATGTGTATGTGTGGGGTTGCGTGCTGGAAGAGGAAGGTGATGTTAGGCTGTAGCTGGGAAGCGTCAGTGCAGCGCTCTTGGAAGAGGCAAAATCTACTGCAGTAAAGCACGGTAGCTTCTGTGCAACCTGCGGGCGGTAGGCTGAAACGGTTGGCAAATCCCCTATCCGTGCCTCTGGGGTCGAGTGGCACAGGGGGGACAACACCGTGTGTGTATGCGATGGGAGCGCAGAGGTGCAGGACTCAAATGTGCGAGTCTCCTATTTTATCCACAAGGCTTGACAGGTCGTGTAATACTACTGTCCATGTTGAAATGCTACTCAACTTTAGCATGGAATAAAAAATTTCCTGTATATGTAGTTTTATGTACACTTTCATGGGAAAGAAATGTTTTTACTGAATATTAATAATTCAATTTGAATAAAAGACATTTTTTAGTTGAGTTAAAAGTCAAATTGTAAGGTACATGATACATTCTGGATGTAGACACTTTAAAAAAGTTAATTCTTGGTAGTGTCCTTGGGTTTCCTGTCCACATATCAAATTGGTAGGGTGGTAGATCGTTATTTTACTACAGTAACATTTTGGATAATATATTTTTGCGTTGCTGTAAGAAGAAAGTCGATATCGATCTTTTCTTTTCTTACAGCTCAGAAACGATTGCAAGATGCTGGTATATACTGCTCTCTGGATCTGTGCTCATGAAGGATTCCATGTTTTTACCACCTTGCAGGTATGTGAAGTTATTGTTTTGTTATTTACGGTAAGGCAAGATTTTTTTTTTTCTTAACACAAATGCTTTCTTACAGGTTGATGTTACTGTAAATTGTTTACAATTTCAAAATAATTTCTTTCTTATTTTGTTTTTCTGAAGTTCAATAGTGGAAGAAATGTTCTATTGACGTTCCCTTTCAATTTTCATACATGTTGAAATTTCTGTGTGAAATACTGCTCTTGGTCATTTTTAAATTTGATTTGGCTGGATTTTTTAGTTAATAAGAGGATTTGTAGTTGGCGTGTTAAATTGAGGGCCCTTTGAGCAACACCTGCTGTATAACTGTTTTGGATAGAGTTCCTTGTCTCCAGAAATACAACTGTAGATCGCACAGCTTCGACCGTTTGGTTGGCGGCTGTATTTAACGGCATACGTGACTTTTACGCGACGCAAGAGAATAGAGGCCAGCAGCAGCGGTTACAGAGAGTAGGTGGCAGGGGTCTGACTGCGTGTCCAGCTGAAGCACAGTGAACGTGGTGACGTGCTTTCACTGAAGCCTGCTGTTTGACTTGAGCTGGACCTTGCTGCTCCGTAAGGCTCTACGTGACCTTGTACATCACCCAGAAATTTTACTTCGCTGTATCTTGAAGCTGCGTGTTAAGTATTCAAGCTGCACTTCCAGGCTGGGCAGGAGTGGTTTAAAAAAGAATAGATTTAGACTTGCCTTGGTACCCAGTTTGGATAGTTTTTGGTGAGATTAACAAAAGTGCTGCTGCCTCTTATCAAATGAAATCAAGGCTTTCCCCCTGCGCGGTGGTTTAATGTATACGTCTGTCCTTTCTTCGCAAATGCACCTCTACTGAGGTGTTTGAAACTCAGACTAATCAGCGGCGCCCTACCCAGCGTGAGCTGACCATGAGTTGATAGACTTAAAAATGTCAACTCTAGCTCAAATACCTTTCCGTATACTTGAATTATGTGGTAAGTGAAATATGTGTAGGGAATATGTGTAGGTCAGTGGGGGCAGGGAAAATAATATATAGGACTGAATTTTTCAATTCTGTTCTTGGTTAGCTATAGGCTGGATGTTAAACTCGTAATGCTCCTTGAATGATTGAAGTTCAACAGTGCCAGAAGTGAGGACATGGCAAGTTGATATTTGCAGAAAGCCTAGCTAAAATTGTTTTGCTAAATTATTGTTTTGCTAAATTGAGGAATAAGTCACTTAAGCGCGTCGTCAAGGTTTTTTATGTGTTGTTTCTAGTTCACAAGCTTACAGCTAGTTTTACTATGGATAATGAGGAAAAATAGCTGCTGGATGGTGAAAGGGTCACAGAGTTCTGTTAGGTGAAACTGCTGGCAGGTTACAGGTTACATGGTGTGGTTCTTGGGGTGTAGCGTCCCCTTATGCAGTGAGATCACATGAAAAGGAAGAGAGCGCACTCCCCTGCTGGATAGCCAGGTTGTTCCCTGTCCCTGTCTGTGTTGCCGTGGAGGGGGTGGAGAAATGGAAAATCCAAATGTCAGAGGAGCTTTGATGTGCTCAAAGCACATGCATTGGCCAACCTCAATTTATAATTTAAAATATCATGCTTTCTTGATTTTTTTTTTTTGGTTTGGTTTTTTTATAATTTACTTTTTTGGTAAGTGCCCTATAACAGTGGGATAAGCTTAAGTTACTTTCCCTTTTCTGAATAACATTTTTAGTCGAGGGAGCTGCACAGTCACCAATTGTTTACAGATTATTCTAATATGAAACAGTGCCTTGGATAATTTAGTAGCATTCTGTCATAATTGTAATTAGCAGCATTTTAATTGCATTTAAAGTAATATTTCATGTTACACGTTATTCCTTGTCCCCAACCAAGTTCCTGATTTATGTGAGTCATTCTGAAAGGAGGCTTCAATACATGCCTGTAAGGAAAGGCAACGTTGCCTTCATTCTCATTGCCTCAGGTATTGCAGAGCTTTTTGAAAGAAACAAACAACTTATTTATGTTGCCTGCTCTTTTTTCTTAAGCTGTAGTGGTGGGAATAACCCACAGTATACCATTAAGTATAAATCATCTTTGAAGTACACTTTTTTTATTTTTGAAATCTTTCTATTCAACGTTGATAAGCTGGGAAAGATGATTACCTGAATTGATAGGTGTTTGTGTGTTTGGTTTGGTGTTTTGTTTTTCATTTTGTGGGGTTTTTTGGTTTGGTTTTTGTTTGTTTGTGGTGGGATTTGTTTGTTTTTGGGGGGGTTTTTTTTTTTTTTTTTGGGGGTTTTTTTTGGTTTTTTTTTTTTTTTTTTTTTTTTTTTGTAACTGTTAGCAAAATCTCTTGCTGCAAAAAAAATCTCCTGTGGCTCCTGCGCTTTGATTTTTAGAAAATAATGCCTTGACCACCTTTGGCAATATTATTTACTATAAAGGAAAAAAATTCTGTGAGTTTAAAAGAGGATATGCAGGACTTTTGTCCATGCAAATAATTCATCTTTGTCTCATGAAGAACTTGATGCCATGCTGTCTATGCCTAGCGAGCATATGATCCTATACCCGTATGATATTAGTGAAATAAACGTTATGGAAGAGTACATTGTTTCGGATACTGATTTATCTGTGCTTTTTTTTTACTTCCACAACAGGAAAATGGTGGGCAAGTGTAGGGAATTAAAAGCAAACCATGCCTGAAGCGTTCTGAGGTTGCTGAAGGAAGCGGAGACATCATTCCAGTTAGTTAGGTTTTTGGTAGGCTTACTGCTGCTCAGACGCCGGCATCAGATAAAGCCTAGCTGTTTGATTTGTGGAATGTGGTATTAATGTGGCAACACATAAGCAGAGGTGAGCGAGGTTAGAGACAGGTGTCATCTGCACAAAAGCAATGCAAGAGACTGATGATGGCTTTGAGATGTCCTGGGGAAAAATGGATGAGGACCAAAATAGAATCCTTAATGTGAGGAAGGTGATAACTACTGAGGATGACAATTTAGGCTTTAATCTGGAGACCTCCTAGTGCTTTGAAAAGGTCAAGAGTCAAGCTTGAATTGTTCGTTATTCTGGAAGAACTGGGAAGACAGAGGCATTTTGTAAAACAGGTAATGGTTAGCAAGCGGATTCTAGTTGGAACTCAAACCTTGTCTATACTTCATAGCACCCCCCATTCCCCAGTTATCCCTTTGCACTGTTGACATAGTGATTTCAATTTGGTATTTGTCCTCTGGAGCATTTGAAACACTTCATATTTGAAGAACTCCTGTATATTTTGGGATTCTTTTGCCAGGAATACCAGAACATTTTTTTTTTTTAATGAAATGTGAGAAGCAGGGTATTGGTGTTTTTTGGTTAGAAGATGCTGGTTTCCTGGGCAGTAGGGGCCTTTAAGGCTCCCTTTTCTTGTAAAGTTGTTGGTTTTCAGTCTGTTTTATTTGGCATCATTCTTCAAAATTCAGGATTGTATTATAAACTAACTGCCTGGCAACTCTTGTTTAATAATTATAGGAGAAACTGCTGTTACAATTGATTGTTAGTGAGATACTTTCAGTCTCCATAAATAAGGCTGGAGGTGATGATGGTTTACTGACTGTTTCCTTGTACCTCCAAACAACACTTGTCTTGACTTTTCTGTCGGCTGCCCCATGATGACCCTGACAGATAGGAGAAGACTTTAGTAGACAGCTGTAAACTTTAAGCTGTAAACTGGTTAAGGTATTGGGTAAGCTCTCCTTTTGCGTGCCTTGTCTCATCCACTGTCTACCATTTGGTAGTTTCAGAGTTGGCAGGGCTTCAGAGAAACCTTAATTTTCTTCTGCAGACATTTTTGAAATGAAATATTCTGTAGTTTCAAACCTGAAAGAGGCGTAGCCCCACGGAAGCATAAGAAGGTGGGCAGTCACTGCTTTATTGACTTTCTGCAAGCATTCAAATGAGTAATGGTGTAAGCTGTGGCTCGCTGTACTTGAGAAGGGCTTTTTGTTCAACTTGGATGAATTTGTATGCAGGCTGTAATTCAGAAATTGGCTTAAAAATTGGAGGAGTAAAACTTCCATCCAGGTAGGATCAATCTAGTCAGTATTCTGACACTGATGATCATGATGAGAAAAGCCCTGTAAGACTTTTTTTTAAGGGAAGAAGCATATCAGTCAGTAATATCAGGTACAAAGATGGCATAACCTTGATTACCCTATTGCCTGGAGAATGGATTTGTCAATAGATTTGGCATAGTAGGAAAAGAATTTGTGTCTGACATGAAAGTGATGGCTGGAACAAAAGAGCAGGATTGACGGATTTTGTGGAAGGAAAATCATGTCAGCAACTTCAAGAGCTTTTGTGTTAACCTTGCTTGTTAATCAAGATAATTCATGTGAACAGGATATTTGAAGGAGATTACTCACAGCAAGATTAGCCATAGGAAATATATCAAGGGTCTGGAGGAACTTTTGGAGGCAATTATGTGGATGACAGCCTCCTGCAACTGTGAGAATTGAACCTCAAAGGGAAAAATACAAAGTCTTGAAACATTCAACATGTAGTCTTATTAAAAACAAACACTTCTCTTTTCTGAGCCCTTCCAAGAAATTCATGATCAGCCCTTCCAAAAAGTCACAAGTGGAGAAAACTGGAATCATTGTCCTATTCAGGTAGCACATTTCTTGGCTAAAAACATTTACTTTATCCAAAATGGACTCATGGTCATTTTGTGGTATCTCTTGACGAGAGTTGTAGACGTGTCCATGACTCAGTAGGCCATTTCTTTTTCTTTTGGTGGGTAAAAGGAGAAGACACAAATGCTTGGATCAAGAAAATTGTCACGATGAAAGAGGAACCTCAGTTTTGCGTTATGAACAGTGGCTTGGGTTGAAAATATTTTAGCTTGTTTTTGTATTAAGTTAATATTTGTGAATAACAATATTTTAATATATTTTGAAACTTCCTGTGACTGTTAGTAGTGTTTCAGTCTGTTCTATGTGAAGTACCAGAAGCACAGAAAATTCTGTGCTTTTACAGGAGCGTCAATATTGGTAAATAACGCAGGATTAAAGACTTGCAATTTGCACAACTTAAACTTCTTGTATTTTAGAAATCTTTAAATTTTGCTATATGTAAGTTTGTTTTCAAATGTTTATACCTCAAGCATATCATCTAAAACCAGATCAATTTTACTTCTAAAAACCTGCAGGTAGGGCTGTTTTCTGCAAAATCTCGTGAATTTGTGCCGCTTACTGAAAAAATAAACGAGCAGCTTGGCTCCTGTCTTCCTAGCTTCTGCCTGTAAAAGGTGTACTGGCGTTTTTCTCCCACTAATCTTCCCTTCCAGATTTAACTTTCTTAAATACTGCTTTCTGCTGAGGGTGTACCCGCTATAGCCAAGCTCCGTCCCAGTGCTCCTTAGCCTCTGCTCCTCCTCTTTTTTTTTTTCATCTGCATCCCAGTCTCCGCCGTTGGCGTTCCAAGGGCTGTAGTGTGGAATACTGCTTTTCCTCCATCAGCTGCCAAGGTCTAGACACATTACGCGTGTCAGTCCACTGCTAGCATACAGTAAATAGAATTTTTGACAACCTTGCAGTTGCCAGTAAGGTTCTGAATTGGGATGCTGGTTGAAACAACTGTAATATAAATCTCTTGCTGTTTGTGTGACTGTAGGCATGGCAGGTGTCTTAGGACGATAGTCCATCAACGTGTGTTTGCTTCAGACTTCAAAGCTGCAACTAACTGTCACAGACTATTTTTCTGCTTTCAAGAAGACAGCTTTAGGCTTACATGCCTGTGCTTATCAAGACCAGATAGATTTTTTACTCGCCACTGGGTAAGAAGCGGTGGTTACTCAGTGCATCTCTGGCTCTAGATGAGGTGCTGTTTTCCCTGGGTATTTCTGTAAGTGGCGGCTGCGACTTGTAGCATTGCCTGACAGCCAGTAAGTAAGCTAACACTGTAATACAACTTGGGAATGCTACCAATAAATGTACTTTGTAAAGCTAATTAATTCAGATACGGTCATTCGTATTGAAATTCTTCTGGCAGCGCTAGTGCTGTGATGAAAATACTCTGAGGAAAAAGGGAACGTGTGTGAGAAGAGGCAACGCACCGGTGAGAGACCGTGTGTCCTGCTCTCCCCAAGTGCAGTTCCTTGTACTGGCGGTGCCGCCGTTGAGTAACGGCCGGGAAGGGGTTGCAAACTAAGAGCGCGTGGTGCATCTTTTTTTGATGTGGAACAAGCTTCTAAGAAAGCCAGAAGAGTAAGTAGTGAAGGACTGTATTCAGACCCGTCACAACTAAACGACCAAATAATAAACAAAAAAACCCAAAAAAAGTCCAAGAGAGATGAAATTGGAAGCAAAGGGTAATGTGCGGTTTGTTTATATCTAAAATTTATTTTTATTAAGATTAGTCATATGGCCTGGAAGAGCTGCACGGCTGCACAGAGAGCGGTAGGCAAGATGCAGGCTGCCTCAAAGCGTCATCGTGTTCAGAGTATAAAGTAATTAGCACAGACATCTTGAGCTTGCAGCCTGCAAATCGTGTAGCGTGTTATGCAGCCTCCAAAATAATTCCCAATTAACTTTCAGCAAGCTTAAGGGATAAACCTGCTAAATGTTTGAGAGCTAATGCAAAAATGTTTTCTGATGACTGAGCATAAATTGAAATGGGTATTCTGCATTCAGCCATGTATCTTGTGGTTTCGGGTTTCCTTTTAACCATTTTCTGATGTAGTTAAGTGTTCAAATATTTTTATAAACAAGTTACTTCGAAATGCTCAGGATTTGCACAGCACAGAGTATCTTGAAAACCCCGCCGCCGGCATTTGCTGAAACTTCTGGCCTGCGCTCCCGTAACTTTTTTTCCCCCCGCCTCCTTACCCTGTTCTGCAAATCGAGCGCGTCTGGGGCCGCTCAGCGGCGTGCGGCGCGATGGGAGATGCTGCAGGCGGCCGCAAGGGCTCCTGGCGTGCGTGCTGCCTGCCACTCTGTGCGCCCCGAAGGGAGCCCAGGGGCTCCCCAGCAGCCCAGTCGTTCAGATGATGGTCCAGCTCGGAGAGCGCTAGAGAAATTGAGACCGCCATGCAAATGCCCAGAAAAACAACTTATTCCCATGAGGATTTTGGTGTCGACTACGCTCATCTGCCACCGCTGCAGCGTAAGAAGGGCAGATTCTGCCTGCTCTATCTGCAGTCAGCCCGGCTGCCTTACTGCCCATTACGTAGCTATGCAGGGAACTTAGTTACTTCCCAGCCGATGACAAGGAATTTAAGTGTAAAATTACATTTTTGTAGTATGTAGATTAGGGTTTAATAATACTAATGGCTGTTCCGAGCCATTCGTAATATACTTGTGTAGCACGCTGAGTGGTAGCTGAGTGGATTTTATCTTGGATCTGAACAGCAGCTACATTGCCGTAGATCTCCTGCGTGTTTGCTGGAACAGCTGTTTTGCACAAGAGGCACTCTTTGAGGAGAGGGAAAATGAAATGCTTTTCAAATGAAGGGTAAGCCCTGACTTGTGAAAAAATCACTTTCATCTCGTAAAAAAAACAACCAGCCAACGCGTCCATTTCTTATGCAACTTGTCTCTTCCTGGCCAAGTTGTGCGTGTGCATGCAAAATGTTTTTGCACTAGAGAAATCCAGCCAGGTTCCTGGATGCGTGGGGTCACAAGGTTCTCATTGCAGTGGCAAAAAGTACAATTTGTCTTCGTCTTTATGTTCCTAAAAGCAGTCTGACAGGCAGACAGGCAGTCTGAGAGACAAGTATATTCATAAGAACAAAATATCCACTAAAAAATGCGAACCCTTTGTTCGTTATACTGATAAACTAGTATATCAAGTGTCCTAGCCCAATCCTACGTGCAATACAGTACCGAGTATTACTGCAGATAGCTTTATCGACAATCACAGATAGCTCTGTGCATTATCGATACCGACTTACACAGCCGGGATAACGTTATGATTTTGTAATTCTTGGAAAATACAGAACAAATCTTAAAGTGCCTGGCATCACGTCATTGAAGGCTTTGATGCACGAAATAATCTGAAAATACTCTTTCAGCTTGTAGTAGGATATTGTAAATTTGAAGATGCCCGCTAATTAGCGTTCAAACAAATAAGGAGGCATTCAGTCTCAGTCTCCATCTGTTTGTAGGCTGAAAGCTCTTCAGGACAGGCTGTGTTTTTTGCCTTTAAAGTATGTACTGTCTTTTGAGTATTGCATAATGAGAAACCACCAGTGACGAGTAACTTTACCATACTGATATCAAGAAATTCTCAAATTAAATGTGATTGCCATTCCTTAAATCTGTCAGAAATTCCAGATGTATTTCAGCACCAAATGCTCGGGTTGCTTAACAGCTGGGTATTAAGCAACTTTAAACACTTGTGTTTAGAAAGCTTTAAGTGTTTGTATACATCCTATTTAAAGCATTACTTTATTATGTTCAAAATATGTTGCAGTCTTTTGTAGGTAGTTTGTTTTGTAAAAGCAAGGTTTGTTACAACAGCTCCAGTGCCGTAAAGAAATTTTAAAGCCTTTCCTTCCTGTATGTTGTTAGGCTGTGTTAAAAGGCCAGTGTTTTGGGGAGCAGGCATGAGTTTGAAAACCGGAGTATTCTGGAGTATCAGAGGCTCTCTCCAGTGAACCATTCTGATCCGTCCCCTGTGTCGGTAAAGTCAAGCGTATGCTCCGGTGCCTGCAGGCGTCAGATGTTAGAGTTCGGCTCTGCAGTCCTGGAGGGTTTTCTCTGTATCAGCAAACCATGCCGTGGAGAAGGGACGGATGAACCGAGTGAAACGGCTGATACCGAGAACCGTGTTATTTGCAGTTCTGGGCTTTTTCGTTTCAGTGTAGCTCTAGTCTGATCCCATGGCCTGAGCACCCATTAGTGGTTGGTATATGATATCATGCCAGTTTAACTTACATTCCTTTCTCACATGATGCAACTGCTTAAGCATTTTTAATTAGGAATAGCAGTGAATCAGGAGGAAAACAAGGTTTCTTGCAAATGAGGCATCCATAAATCAAGGGTAAACAAAGCTGCCTTTGGTATGTAGAAGACATTTTCCCATGATGGTGTTGCAAGCCTGTGAGTGAGTGTCTGGAAATTAATGATGCAGATGCACTAGATGAATATCAAGTGACAGGAGCATGCAATAAAATTATAAATAAATAAATAAAAGCATCATGTAGTTTATGGTACTGACTTTTCTGGGTTTCCAACAGTGGGAAGCTATAGAATAATGATGTTAAATTTAAGACCCTGTTAAAATAGGTGTGACTAGATACACAGATCAAGAAAAACTTCAGTTGTTGAATCATTTAAAATCCTAATGGTTAAGATTTAAAATCTTAATGGCAGCATGTCCTCTGACATAGTTTTTACTGTATTGTAAGTAGACCACAATTTACATTAGTTTCATGTTTTCTCATACTTTCAGTATTTGTGTTAGTTTAAATTCTTAATTGGATTATTCTTCCCCCTCTCTGCTTGAAAGCACTAAAACACACATAACGTGCTGTACCTCGAGGAGGCTTACCTGCTTTTCTTCCCTATCTCGCCACATTGCGACATCACGAGGACGTAGCGTTTAGGGACATAGGCTCCGACCGTAGCGTTTACGGTTGGAGAGGCAGCTGCGATGGTTTGTGAGCAGAGGTGCTGATGGCCAGCTGAAATGGGCTTGTTGGATGGGACCTCCCCAAGGAGCAAACCTGGCCCCGTGAAGCGACTTCCATGGTCATGGTCTCGCGGGAATGTGGTGGACGCTTGAAGTGCCGAGTTGGGTAACCGGCGCTGAAAGGTGGAGGAATGACAGGTCTTGCAAGCAACACCACGTGTTCTTGGCTTCACAGCAAAGGATGGATTAGTCCCAGAAGAAGTGATAGCCCTATCTCTTCTGGAATTAGATGTACAACTTCTCTGAGCTATCTTCTTGAGAAGGAGCATGTTTTAGGTTTGGGTGGGTGTTAAACATCTGACTGTAAAGACTTACCCGAGTAGTTTGTTGTCACAGAAATGTTCCTTCTCCTTTGGAAGAATGCTCCTCACGACAGCTTGTTCTTGGCTTTCCAAACAGGATTTTGTCTCCTCTGTTTTCGAAGCTTTGTTCAACTTGGCCTTTTCCATTTTCAGATGTCCTCTTATGTTCTGGTACTGAAATCAGTAAATCTCTTTAAGCGTTTTCATACCTTTGTAAGTACTGTACTGTTGTTTTTTAATGCAAATATTTATTAATTAGAAGATGGCAGGTTTAATAGTACACGTGACTAGGTGAAACTGAAACCTAATTATTCTGTTCTGTTACTGTCACAATACTCGTTATTAATTAATTTAATGCTTCAAATTATTTCTTTAAAAAAAAAAGTGAGTACCTGCTGATTACCTAAACCTCTCACAAAGACTATAACCATCACTTCAAAGCAGATTTAGATGACTCTGGGACGGTTGCACTGCTGTTTGCTCCTCCCTGTGCCTCCACGCTTGCTCTCTCTTTCCCTTGGATGCACACACGTTCTGCTGCTGCCTATATATATATTTAATTTTTCCTAATGTTTGCGCCTGAACTAGTTAAGACTCATTCTGTGACGATAAACCAATAAAGCAAATAGTTGAACTTTAATGTTGATTAATGGTCTTTAGTTTAAAAAAAATAAATTGTGACAAATGTCGTACATTACCACCTTCTATCAGTTAGACAAACACGTGTGCATCTTTGCTTACGTGTTTGCTAATGATATTTTCTTGTTGCTGGTTATTAATGTTGGTGGATGTTACTGTTGAAGAGAGTCTTCCCTGGTGAATGGTTTCAGGGCTGAGTTTCTGTTTATCCTAAACACTTCATTGTGTAATTTCACAAGACAATTAAGAATGAATATCATTCGGAAGCCGTGATTAAAATTGGCAGATTAGCGAAATATACTGGTGTCAGCAAAGCTCTTAAATGTTAGAGAAGCGACACATTTGTACTCTAAAGAAAAATATGGAATAAATCATTATGAAAGTTAAAATCCGTGTTCCTAAAACATGTTGGGTATGTTAATTAAGAAGGATGTTAAAAATTGGTATTTTTAATACATGGTGGTTATGGCTGGCCAAGAACCATATGATGCCTCCTCTTTTTGAAGGAGCTCTGTTGTGGTATAATCAATAAGACACCCTATGATGCACACCAGGAAATAATTAAACTTGACCTAGTGACTTGTAAAAATGAGTAGTTTATTCTTCAGGATTGGAAGGGTGGGTTTTGTCTTTGGAACATAATCCTTGTCTGAGTGTTGGGTTGTCGTAAAGTGCTTGATGGACCAGAAACGATAGTGCCAAGAGCTTGACCTTCGTTACAAGCAGTGTTCCTTTTCCTAGCGTTATTGTTTACTGCCATTACTTAATTAGCAAATGTTGCAACATAAGCAGAGGGGAGCTTGACAGTAGCTGAATTTCATGGATGTGTTTATGTAAAACAAAACCAAAACAACCCTCCCTCGACCTCCAGTAGTTTGAGAAATTATTGTTATACAATAAATATACTGTGCTTGAACAACCTGCAGCAGAAAATTGTAGCTTTTCCCTAACTGCTGGGGATATAGCAATAGTAGTAATCTATTTTGTGATAAACCCGATAATGATTATTTGGTTTTAAAAGCTGCAAAACCTGAAACTTCCGTTTGCACGTAATTCCTTTAGAATTCTGTTTGGGAAAGCAAAAAAACCTGTTGTCTTCAGTTTTCCATTGTATGTAATAGAATTAGAACTGTTAAACTTTTGTTTGGTTTAGGTTTTTTCAATTGCAAATGATACCTTGGCAAAGTTGGTTTCACTTTGGTTTTTGGTTTGTGGAGAAACCATAACATAGAATTCCAATTTGCCTGGAAGTTAGGGCTTACATGAAAAAGGACATTTCTGTATCTTCTGAACTAAATTAACTTTGTTGTAATAGTGGGAGTAGTTTGGCCATTCTTTTTGGTGTATTGCAAATACAAAAGACCGTCATGGATCACGTGCTGAGTGGAGCATGAAAGGAGGCATGGAAACTTTAGCGATCAGTTGCTTACTATAGATGTGTGAAAGCGCCAGTTTTCTGTGTGAAACTTGTGCTTCTCTGGCCTGCTATATAGCATGGGGTGAGAAAATTTCACTTGTCATTTATGACTCTGTGGCAATCATGTAATTTAAAGATTTTTTTTTTTCTTTCTTTCTTTTCCCCCCCAGTTGGACCATTAGCAAAACCAAAACTTGACAGTTTAAACTGCCATGCTCCTGTTAATTGTAATACTTTATCCTAACTGGATTACACTGATAATTTCTTTGTTGGAATAATCTGAAGCTTCACTTGAATAACTTCACGGTTTAGTTGCTTAAGTTCATTTCCTGAAAATGTATGTGTCTCGCCGAAGTTTTGTATGCCTCCCTAATAGGTAGTTTATAAGCATGAACCTTTTAAATGTCTTCTACAGAGTGCTTGTGTTTCAGTGGATATTTGCTGTAGAGGTGACTGTGTGTGTAACACAAATGTTTTGTGTGGCTGAAGTTTCAGATGTACTTTCCAAACATAACCTCAGTGAAAACAGATGGAGCTGACCCACTTTTTTAGGATTTGTCTCCACACTTGTCTTAGCCTCCTTTTAATTCACACATTAATCGCAGCTTTGAGTTAACTGATTCTTCAGCTATTTCACCTGCTGATACGTGTTAAAACGCGATTGCTGTTGACAGTCTGAGTTTGTAACACAACAGCTACAACTACTGAACTGCTAATCCAGCCATGATGCTGTTAATCAAGTAGGCTTTTTTCCGAATTTGATGTCTGTGGGATCGCTTTCACTTGAGCTCAGTTGACTGGGGTAGGTCGAGCATACCTAACTCAAGCTAACAGGTCTGTAGTGAAGACTAACTGACTTAATATGTGAAACTAGATTTTTCAATTCCTTGTGCTACCATAGTCACAAATGAAGTGATTTAAGAGGTTATTGATCGGTAACATGCCCCACACCCCCCCAGCAGTATCTAGCTCAGCTCTTTTTTGCTGGTAGTTCCAGCACCCTCAGATCTGCTCGCATTGTCCCTTCTCCAGAGTTGATTCCCTAAAGTCACCTCCGTTCTTAGGTGTCCTGAAGGTAGTTACCTTTTGGAGTCGATCAGCTGAAGTGCATCAGATCGCTTTAAGCCTCTTTCCTTCGTCGCTGTATTACACTGCCCATCAGAGTTTGTTGCATTTGTATTTCTTTCATGTATCTTGAACAGAACCCGTCACGGTGATATGCTCCTTGTGATGGTACAAGAAGCAATGTAAAGACAGAGGTCACAAGTTAAGGCTCAGCTTTAAAGAAGAAGTTCTCTGTGCTCCTGTTTACTGGGCGGATGAAGGGGCAACATGGAGTTGAGGGAACTGGTTAAAAATGCTGCGTGCAAAGAAGTACTTCAGAGTTTTTGGAATTTATGTGTATTTGTTTTTACAAAGCTTATTTAAATGCTTAATTAACATTTACTGATATTTTCTTGTCAACACTGAAATGCATTGTGAGTGGTTTTGAGTATCTGCAAGTAATAATGATTTTTACAAAAGAACATTCTTTGTATATAGGCTTTACATAGCAGGCTATGATGAGGTGCTGAGTAAATGAACAGAATTTTGATAACTATTATCTTGTTAGAATTTTTCACACAGTAGTTTTCATTAATTTGTCTTTTTTTTTTTTAAGGATATTGTAACATGTACTATTGCCAATTATTTTTATTACTGAAAAGGTAAAATGGGCTGTTCATCTCATACTTTTTCATTTGCTTTTTTTTCCATCCCACTCTAGTTTTGGCAAGCAGTCTGGAGGAAAACGAGGATGCGAATGTATCATATTGGAGCCTTCAGAAATGATTGTGGTAAGACAGATTTTTCAAATGTATTTAAATCTATTGCTGGTTTCAGCAGATTCTTTCCATTTTATAGCAGAAAGCTTATTGTAAAGTATTCTATAAAATTGCAGCAGAATTGCCTTGATTTCAATTATACCTATGGCTGCTATCGTACCAGCAATAGCTATGTAAATTTAATCTAGATGGGTAAATGATGATGATGATTAGGTCATTCTTTCTAAAATTATGCTTACTCGAGTTTCAAAAGCCTACCAGTTATGGCTGAGTTGAGCATTCCCGAGTCAGGCAACGATAGACTGCTATCTTGAATATTTTATTTACATCCCACCCCCTATTTCATTGCTTTTTACTGGCCATGCCAGCTGTGCTGGGTCTGGTAGGAAAGTCCCTCTTACTCCTAGCCCTTGCAGTTCCACACAGTGTGAACTTACTTTTAGGTAAGAGGAGAAGGAACATAATAGTGCTTGGCCGAGCCTGAAGGATAAGGTTTTCAGCTTAGCTGTCATCAACCTTTTCCATGACCAGCTTTCCTTCTGCTTCTTCAGAACGCTTACTAATATTGCCAAATTCATGTTTACTTACTGGTTGTAAGTCAGTCCTTCCCAGGTAGGTGCACACATACTGTCAGCAGCTGGAATATTAATATAATATTTAATATAATTAAATTTAATAATAATTAGGATTACTTTTCTGTAGTGCGGACCGATGTTGCACCGTAGCAGTGTGGCTGGGACTCGGGAAGATCTCTTTCCACTTTGATCTTATGAGATGCTGCTAATGGAGCTAGAACAAAAACGTTTGTAGATCTGAGAAGCTACGTTAAGCAGGCTTAGGTCTCCAAACTGCAATTGATTTAGCTTCCTTCTATCTAGATATGATGACATTGAAAATAATATTTGATGATGTCTCTTACTCATGGAGTACGTGAATATTCAGCTTCTATGAGAAATTTGGTTCTCGCAGTACACTAGCAGCCGTGGACGTCAGAGATGTCCTGTACTGAGTACACTTGCTGTCCTTTGTGCCATTATTTCTGTGCATTATTATGTGCAGTGTCAGTCTGATTCTGCTCATGGGCTTTGATAACATCAGTAATACTAATTTGCTGCAGCAGATGTTTAAAGCTACAGTCTGCCATGCCATGAAGTGAGCTCAGGTAAGAGTGCAAGAAGCTTTCTGGAGTGCAATAGTTCATTTGCGTATTCCCAATTATCCAGTCTTTTCTGGATGGTTGGACTAGATCATCTGACGGTTGGACTAGATGATCTTAGAGGTCTTTTCCAACCTTAATGATTCTATGATTCTCAAAGCCGGAGTTTTGGGGGAGAGATTTATGCCTTGAGGGATGCCACAGGACTGCTTGGGTGACGATGCGTGCAGCCACGTCACATGAACGCCCCAGGCACTCTGGTTCGCCGCTGCCGCTTCGCGTTTCTGCCTGTTAACTGCTGCTGCCGAGGATTTGGTGTGCTGACTCCAGCTACGTCCACCGCCTGGGGTGAGTTGAGCCTTGCACCTCAACGCTCCTGGCATCTTGTAGCACAGAATGACACTCGCTCACTTACCCCATCATATATAGACCTTTCAGGTTGATGTAACAGAGAGGACAATTTGGTCTGTTCGGACCAATTTCACTAATGACCCAGTTACTCGACTCTTAGCTTCTCTAACTGGTGCTGCAGACGTTACCAGACCTGGCGTGCTGCTTACTACAAAAACCGGAGAGACGGTGATGCAGCCGCCATTTGCGGCGGGAGCGGTCTGGAGGACAGCGTCCGGCTTTCCTTCCAGGGCTGGCTGGGGACTCGTTCACTGCAAGTGCGTCTGCAAGTTTATGTGAAATATGTTCCATGGGCAAAATATGTGATAATACGAAATTCTGAGGCAGTACCAGCACCCTGGTTTGGCCTTATCGCCATTGTTGTAAAAAAAAAACCAAAAACCAAACAAACAAAAAAAAAAACCAACCCCAAAAGCCCCAAACCAACCAACCAAAAAACCCAAAAAACAAACCCCCAAGAAGATGCAAACAAGAGTAACTTCTGCGCAGTGTGTGCTACTGGAGAGAAAATTACCTTATTAAAATATTTTCTGAAGAAACTAGAGTTTTGTATGTACGTAGCTTGAGTAGCTAAAACTGTGGTGAGGGTTTTTTTATTTTCAGAGGAGCACACTGTCACAGTCTTTGGAGAAGCCAGCGTTTGCCATGTTGGCAACGTCAAATGCTGCTGGTTGTTCCTGCAGACAAACGCACAACCTGGACAATTGTCCTCTGTATCTTAAACTTCTTGAGCTTTCTGTAGTTGTAGTTAAATCCCACTGAGAACATAGAGATGCCTGAAATGCTTTAAACGCCTTAAATCCTTTTCTGGAACCGCTCTTTATCTTTTTATAGGAAAATTGGAGAACTAAAAGTGCAAAGTTGTCTCTTCATTGTTTTAGTGTTCATGTTTTATAGGTGAATGTAGCTGAAGGTACTACTAACTGTCACTCTTTTAGGTAGGACTTCAAATGGGGCGAGAGAAAAGCATCAGAGTGGTGGCGTGCACCTTGCTAATGATCTGCACTGACACAAGGTGTACTTGAGTTTCATTTCCTTGATTAATTATTATTAATTTATCCTAATTCTTTTATTTCCTTGCTGTCTTTTTTTTAATTTGCAAAATACTAATGAGGTTTAATACGTAATGAATATTTATCTTCAAGCAAAAGGATTAGCTACTTTAATGTAGTTAAAGAACACCATCGTTCTCTGCTGCTGACAGATTCCCCCTCCTTTCTTTTTAGAATGTAAATCAGTTTTGTAGTGGGAATCCTCTGGGACCTGACCCATTTTAAAGGCCATAAAATGTGGTCAACTTAAGTTAATGAGGATAACAGATAGTGTGTGAATGGGCATTGTAGCTCATATTTTTGGAGGCTGAGCAATCTATTGAATTAATAATAGGCCCATTTATCACTTAAGAAAGCGGCCCAGAATTACAGCATATCTCAGTGTACTGAAGTCTCCTTTCTGTTGTTCCTTGGTGCTTTCATTTTCTTCTTTGGATCTAAGCGTAAGATTTCACAAGTGCAGCATGACATTTGGAGGTGGCAAATACTTCATTGCTGGCAAGGACTGTGGAGTGAAATTGAGGAGAGTCCTACGATCCTTCTCAGTTTTTACATGGCAGCAAGTGCTGTGGGTGAAGCTGGCCGTACGCAAGCGTTCTTCTGCCGCCAGTATTCAGGGTTTGTAAAAACAACACCCTTGATTTGAAACTAGCCAGTTAACACGCTATTCTGGACTTCTTGTAACGTATTGAAAATGAAATAATACGAAGAAGTCCGCGGGGCAGCAGTCTCCCTCTGACCTGGTAGCGCAGACGTTGATCAGCCTGGTTCCCTGCTGCCGTGGTGGCACAGGGAAGCGGTCCTCCCTCCGCTCCCACGCCGGGGCCCCGCTCGCAGCATCTGCAGAGGTGCTGAATTCCTCCGTAGGAGTGTTCATCCCGCTCGGGGCGTTCTGAGGAGGTTGAATGTGCTCTCGGCCAACAGAAATTTTTAGTTTTAACCAGGTGAAAGCATGGCTGAGTGATGAGCGGTGCGAGGGAGCCTGAGCCTGCCCGTCCTGTGAAAGTGCAGCATATGAAAACCCATTTGTATACGTTCTTGTAAATCGTACACGTAAGCAAGCTGATGGTCAGGTGGACTCAAAATACTGATTGTGCTGGTGGTACTAAACTGGAAGTGGGGGTCTTTCCTGGGTTTCTGATTTTTGTTTGTTTTTGTCAGCAGCAGTGGCATTAACCGAAGGAAGCAGGCGGTCTCACTTTCTGAGTTTCCACTAGCAGTTGGTTGTTTTGCCTTTGTGCTAACAAATAATGTATTTATGCTCACTTCTTAGACAGAATTGTGGAAGAAAAGCGACTTCTCAGTTTTCAGTTAGAATTGTGGAAGAAAATTTCATTTTACAGTGAGTGTGTGTTTTACTTTAGTCTTTAAAATACCTATTCAATTTGGGACTTCTTAATAATAAGGGTCATCAGCATTGGAAGAGTCGTGGTCCAGCCACTTCAGCGAGCCCTCGGCGTCCAGGTTAGTCTGTTACGTTGGAGAAGCTCGGCACTTGTTTTAGCTTCTCTGAGCCTGTAAGATTGAACACTGAGAAAAAAGGAAAGAATGCATTTGTTGAAGGAGCTCATATACTGTAGCACATGTACAAAAATTAAAAATGAACACAAT
>VZTL01005919.1:44264-57454 GCA_013400535.1 Scopus umbretta | reverse complement strand
AACAAGTCAATGACAGCAAACACTGTGTGTATTCTCACAGTGGTGTTCTTTTAATTTTCTAAGCCTCCAATATTTTTCAAGCCTCTGTGACAAAAGTAACAGAGTCCAATGTCCAAATATAAAAAAAACAGAATTTAACTGACAATAGAAAAGTGATTTTTCTGCTCTTTGAACTACTTCTGGTTTTAAAACAATGGAGAACTAAAATTTTATTAGTGTAAATATTGCTTAGTCCTATTGATACGTTCCTACATTTGCTGAAGGATGATCACTATAAAGATACGTCTCCTGTACAGCAGACAAAATAAAGAATTAACTAAAGTGCCTCTTCTCCAGCTGACTTGGAACCATTAAAGGTAATTTTGGTGTTTGCTAGTTGATTGCAGGCATGTGCAGTAGAGAATGAGAAAAGTGCTACATTTAATGCTTAGCAAATTTACTCTGTGGCAGATTTACCCAGTGACCTTGCAAAATGAACTGCTCCATCCATTTTTGCCTCAGACACTCTAGCTTTAAAATCAGATAAAACTGAGACCCTACTACTGTGAAGCCTAGTCAGGCTTGTTCAACAAGCATGGTGGAGTCATTGAATGCTGTTGTTCAAGAGTAGGTCTGAGAGTGGGAAAATTACATCACGCCAATCCAAAGAAGTAGAGAGACTGAAGGCCATTTATCTATAGGGATGCACTCAACAAGCAGAGATGGTAACAAGCCATGTTTAACCATGGCATATTGACGACAGTCATTTGACAACAGACTGTCTGGCTATAAACCTCTGATCCTGACCTTATGCAATGGTCTTACTTTATACACTAAGCTACTGGAATGAATGACGAAGCAGGAACATCCTAAAAATAGTGAAGCACGATTAACATTTTTGTTGAACACAGTGGAATGGATTCATCAACCATAACAATTTTTTTGAATAATTAACTGTGCTGAATTTTTCATAAAAAAAGCACAACATTCATACAGTGTAATTATTACAGTGTGAAACACGTCTGAATTAGAACAAGATAACTTTGTCATTGGGTAGGTAAATTCATAGTGTCGGGAAATGTTCTCCTCAGGTTCTAGGAATTATGTGCCTAACGTTCTCTTGCAGCACACAGTACAAGCTACTATTAATAATATATCTATAGCTGAACATAAGGTATGGAGAGTATTTAAAATGTTTAATTATTCAAATGAAGGAATTAATTGACTGTGCCTTTTTTGCAGTTCCACAATATTTCTAAACATTAGAAGAGCTCAGCATGCTAGGAAGAATATAATAAGCGCCTAGGAGGAAATAAAAACTAAAATAAGTAGAAACTGAAAACTTTCCTAATAACTGAAACTATGGAATACACACTGTATATGCTGTCATTTGGAGTTGCATGCATAAATGAAAAACATGAAACATTCCTATGTATTTGGGCTCCTGAATGGAAAGAAATGAGATAACAAAAATATGAGCTTCTCATTCCTAGTAGAGTGTAGGCTGGTGGTGTTTGCATGTTAACAAGCTAGCGAAGGCTCTCACAGAGATGGCAAGATGGCCGATTGCTGTTGGTATTTACCAATTAACTTTAATATCATGAAAATATAAGTTTACTTTTACTGTCTTTTAATTAAATCTATAGCACACACAAATTGACAGGAAGATGGGTGGTTATGCATGCGTCTCTTCCCTATAAATCTTTTTTATGTTAGTATCTTGGCATGAATGGAAGAAATCTTTTCAGGGAAAAGGTACATCGTATTCAACTGCTTATAAATGCAGTACAAGGCTTGATCTTTGGTGTTTAGGCTTAGACTTCGAAGGGGTGCCTCCTTACTCCCATTTCATGAAGAGTTCCATAACTCAAAATGTTTTCAGAGAATGCAGTGACCTTCTGAGTTGCAGATGCCATAAGAATTACATTGTACTCCAGTGAAAACCTTGAAGAAATGCCTTGAATGTGAACAAGTAATCACTGATTGGAGAGCCAGTGGAGTATATCGAGTGTTGGTGTAGTACTCATACTTGTCGTACCACTTCAGTTTTGAAGAGCAAAGTGAAGTCCAAATGATTCGCATTTAGGCTTTCTGTGAGAACTGTAAGCAAGATAATATGCTGCTCACCAAAGAACCTCTTCTTTCTTTTTTTGTCCTTCCTCATATTAATCTGATGTAGCTTCTTCATCTCTTATTAATGGTGTCTATTAAGTAAACAAAACAAAAACAACAGAAAAAACCCAGAGACAAGTTCTTCTAACACTGTGAAGATGAAAGTAGGATTCAGAGTCCAGATTCTTGAACTGATTAGGAAGAGACACCTGCTTGCTATCTCCTGCTAGCTATGTAACCTCCATAGAAGAGCACTGGGTGAGACAGACCTCTGTGATCAGCACTTAATTGTTGGTTGTCGTGTTTTCCACTCAGTATGCAGACTTCTAGGTTCTTAGGTTCATCTTCCTGAGGCATCTAACTCTCTATATGTCCTATAGAGAGAGCTTATGTATCTGAGTCTGCATTTGAGATTCTTCTCTGAAATACAGGCATTATAGAAAAACAGTTTAAAGTCAGACATTTGGAACAAAGTAATTGGTTTTGGGGAAAAAGCATATCTATGTGTATACAATATACATGTACACAAAATATGTGTATAATGTATAAAAAGTGTGACTGATGAATCGGATTCCGTGGGTGAAGATCTTGATGTACTATGCCTATCTGACATACAAAATGTGAGGTAATACTACATCAACAAGCTGCACTTCATTACAATATTTACTTCTGTATACGACTAATTTCTTTTATTCCTGATTCCAAACTGACAGCACCTTTTTACCTTCATCAGTTCTCAAGCATTTCTAACCTAGTCTCATCTGCCACCATACTGTTTTATTATTTCTGCAAAAAGTATTAAAGAATTCTGAATCAGTGAGAATTTCCCAGCTTTTGGCAAAACAGCATTCATTATTATATTTCCAAGCTTACCTAGATGGAGATCATCATATTCCTTGCTGGAACAGGCTGATGGAGAGCAACCATTCTGTTTGCCTCTCTAGAAATTTCAAGGCTAATTTGGCTCAAGAGAAGGTCAAACTTAACTGGAAACGGGGTTGATTTACATATGTTTCAGGCAAGCTATAGTCAAAGTTTAAATATTGTTAAATGTAAAATGTATAGCCATATAAACAAGTTAGTTATGCAAGCCAGCATATTTTCATTCATCTAGCAAGAAGGAGGAGGAATCTGTGCAGAGAATCAGCATAACGACTATGCATAACTTTTGTCTGCTCTAAAGCTTCTTTTGAGAATTTATTTGGGACTGAACTGATTGTTTGTATAAGGCTAAATTTCTTTCCCAGTGCAGGTTTTGTAAGCCAGTATTGCTAAATCGTAGTAGGGATCCTCCCACTGTGCATTTTAAGGCACTGAGATCTGTGCATGGTCTGTTCATGCACTTCCTCTGCTACAATTCTTGAAGTCCATCTACCGTAAATAAGGATGGGAAGCTTGTCTAGGAACAGGCTGGGAAGCCCTGACCTGAAGAAGCATCTGTTACCTTGCTGTCAGCCAGAAATAATGATATCATAAACAGACTGGTATTAGAATTTCCAGTCTTTCTTCTTGGCTTCCAAAGCCAGAAGAAATCTCTGTAGTTCTGGTGTTGCACTCTATTTTTCCCTTCAGCTCCTCATTGGGCAAACAGGCACCCTTTGTCTTAATAAAGGGAGTGATCAATTTTTTACTAACAACCAGAAAAGAATGCTTGCTTCTAAGGCTTCTGCCAGATTTGCTTAATTGGACTCTCTGGATGAAAAAAGCTAGCGTAAGGCTATGCTAGTAGTCTCAAAGCTCTGATTTTCACACCTTAGCACTAATTTGCTTCTGGATAAACTTTAGATAATCAGATTTCTGCAACTCAAGCAAATAAAAAGCGAAATTCACCCTGGCTGAAAGGAGCCCTGGTCCCATTTAGATCCATTAGCATTTCATCTACTAATATTCTCCCAGTACTTACTACTTTATCCAGCTTTTGAAGTAGAATTGTTTTGGAAGCATCCAGGTATGTACACAGACAGATAAAGTATTTCAGCAGCTGAATTCCATTCAACATTAATTTCTGAATGAAAACTATTTTACGCTTAACTCCTAGTATACTGAATAACAGATTTATAAACTTTGGAGACTGGCATCTGTTTTCCCCGCAACAGAAGTTCTTCCACTTACTCCTGAGAATACCTTGTTCTGCTTCTGCAGGTGGAGGTTTAGCACCTTGTCCATACTCACTCAGACTTTGACTTATAATCACGCTGCCAGCAAGGACACAAAGTAGTGTAAAGTGCAATGGCATTCGTGTACAATGCAGCTGTTACAGATTTGGAAATTTAAAATAGCAGTGCTTACTATTTGAAACTTACAGTTCAGTAAATATCTTGAGAATGGTTTTGTGAACCAATGAGATTGCTATTATTTTTCACACTTTTCCTTTCTTGATGAGAATTGCAATATTTCTGGGTTCTTTCATAGCCTAGTCTAGCAAGTATTTACCTCATCTTCTAGATTAAAAAGCAACCCAAAAACCTCATGCTTGTGTAAATCCTTTGTAAATAGAAAAAATGCAAGGTAGAAGTTAACGTTGAGGACTTTCTGTTTGAGCTTCTGAACAATAGATCTCACCTGAACAAACATAATACTACCATTCTGGGTAAAACTTGCCTAAGATGATTGAGCAGATGGATCAGTACATAAAATATTTTTTTTGGCCAAGAAGGACAACTCACATTTATTTATTTATCAGCTAGGGTTTTAGAGGAGTTTTTTATCAGGAGAATAGTATACCATTTGGGTGTAATTTCTGAAAAATTTGTGCACCTCTCTCAGGCAGTCTAGACTAAATCAAAGTAAAGAGAGCATTTTGTGGTTTCTGCAAGTAAATTTGTAAAGGCAAGAAGACTCAACAGATGTTTAGGACAAAATCATAAACTTCTTGTGGTGAGCACCATGACGTGTAGGGGAGGAGGGAGAAGTGCCAGCTGGATCCATCATCTATCTTGGCAATTACACTATGTTCATCGCCATGGTATCAGAACACCTTTACAAGCCCTAAGAGTAATCACAGTAAAGGATGTCCAGTTTCTCCTCATGTCCTAGGAGGGATGGCTTTGTTATTCTCATTATTACTATTGTGGAACACATAGGTGGAAATAAGGGATTTAAAATTTTATTCTTAAGGAGCTGAGATTTGTAATTGTTCCAGTATCATCAGGGAATGAATTCCACAGCTGTATGTCAGCTGCCAAGAAAATTTCATCTGTTCACAGTACAGAGATGACTCTTCTCTTGTCTCAGAGGAATGCAACTGTAGTGAAAGGTCATGAAGTCAGCAAGAAGTAGCCTTCATCCTCTTACACTGTCAGGGTACAGAAAAGTTGCTTGGGATGGATGTAGGCAGGAAGGCAGAAACAAGGATTGTTGAATATGCTGCTGATTTTTATTGACTTCCCTAGTAGTGTGGGTAGCTTCCCTCAGCGTATGTGCTAGAGAGCTGTCCTTATCACTCTGCCAGCAGACCATGCCTCCCTTGGGCTTCAACGTACTGATGGACATAAAGACCAGAGCTCTGAATACAATTTGAGCAATATCTAGCTATCTGCACTGGAGCTTAAAGGTGCACTGTATGCGAAAATATTATTTCCTTAACTATTTCTACATTCTCTCATATAACAGGCATCAGAACGCGGCCTTTATCTTTGTATTTTTGTCTTTAACTTTTTCTGTATGTTTTTTTTTTCTGTATCCTTTAATTTTGACTCTGCTTTCATTATGAATAACACTAGCAATATAAAATGACCCCATTGAAACAAATGGAATTTTATGTCCTATAAAGAACATCTCAATGAGAATAAACTTTTAATTAAATCTTGATACTTACAGTTGAGTCTTCACTCCATTGAATTTAATGGTAATATTCCTGTTAACACTAGTGAGTCAAGACTTTGTCCTTTGCATACAGCTGTCAATAAGGAATTAACGATAACCAAGAGACCTAATACTAAAAAAATCCTTTGCAACGAGGTGAAAAGACTGAAGACCGGACCCAGGTTCAAGCTTTGCACGGAGGATCTATTTCTGATCTTGCTGTGCAAGTGTTTTTTTTTTTATCTTGAGCTAAACGTTATGACAGAAACAAGTGAGATAATTGGGTATTATGAGATATCTGCTCTTTTTCACTTATGGTCATTTTATGTGTTGAAATACTTGCATTGTTTATGTATGAAAGCGATCCTATTGTTCCGCCATCTAAATTATCTGTTTCTTCATCATATTATCAAGGCTCACTTCAACTGTTCTAGTTTGCATAGAAATTACATGCACTTTCCTTTTTAATTTTGTTATTTTTTCTTTTTAAAGAAGAACAATCACTATATTCACAGGGAGAATTTGTTAAACTGGAAAATCATATTTAAGACTTCAAGGTGTATATAAATTACAAAATTGACTTTAAAGAGGCCAGCTTTCTGTCAGGTGTGTGGGAGTGAATGACAGACTAGTTCCCACACACACCCAAGAAAATTGTGAGTTGTCCTTTTACCAAGTATTCAGTTACAACTGGCCCTATATATATATTACTTCAATATTATACAGAAGTATTCCTTTTTCAGCTTCTTTACATTTTACTCCAATGTTACTTGCCTATATAAATATACAGATCAAATAACCCATTCTGAAAACTTTATTCTCAAGTACTAGTGTTTTGTATTAAAAATGTGTTTAACCTTATTGTACTCTGCAATAATCTCCTATATATGCATTAGGGAGAAGATACCCTAAATATGTTATTAACATTAGATTACATTTAGCAGGTTAGAGATAGAGATAAAGATACCACTGTAATCTGCTGTCAGCATCTTTTTTGCATCACTTCTCAAGAATCCCTAATGTGCATTTCACATGAGAGTTAAAATCCTTTTATTTGTCCTATTATTTATCCAGCTGTGGGATAGCTGCACTTTCACAATAATAAAAAACTCTTGGCAAATACGTTACAAAACCACAAGAAAAAAAAAGAATGTTCATCAAAAATGTTTGCTATACATTATTTACTTTAAGTATTTACTTTTCAGTTTACTGTTGACATGATGCAAAGAGCAAGGAGACTGGATTGATGCCTTTTCATTCAAGACAGGTATAACAGAATACTTAGATAGATGTTCTAGATAGATATTCCATATATGTAGGTATAACAGAGTTGCACCGTGCCGAGAAATACCAGTGATGAATCCTGTTAACATTATCAGAATGCTCACTGGAAAGAAAACATAAGAAATGGCATTTACTTTTCCACCTTGAGTTCTTCATGGTTTTTTGACCCATCTGTCAGTATACCTGGTTATAGATTATTTCTTCTCACCGGCTATCATGTTGAAGACAGAGAAGCAAATCCCTTTGGAGGCAGCTTTAGTACTGCTCTTTACATTGGCTGTCAAGTGGAGTCAAGAAGGGACAGTTGTTACCATCTGCTGAAAAACGTGGTCTGGAACCTGTATATGTATTTGTGCATGTCAACAGTTTTCCAACATATGTGCCTAAATTTAGTCTCTGAATTCATTATTGGGCTTTCAAATATGTGACCTGGTTTTCAGAAGTACTGACCGCTCAGACATCTGGTGATTTCAGTGTAAGCTGTGATTATTCAGCATCTCTTGAACAAAATCGCCCACTGCAGTTTCCATTTTAAATCAGTGTAAAGGCAGTTGTTGAATTTAGTAGATACTGAGTTGGCCTGTGGATATTTAACCTTTGGCAACCACATTTGACACTCTTGGCCAGGCATGGTAATCGTATAAGTGAACCTGATAGCCACATGAAAACTGCAGTGTCATATAATCAAAAATGTATGACAGAACTCAGACCATTATTACTTTCTCTCTACCTCTTATTTCATCTGTCTTGTGACTTACCATTTTAAAATCCTGAGCATCTTTTAACAGTTAGCATCCTTTAAAAATGGAACCGTCAGGGAAATTTTCTTCATAAATCTGAAAGTTCCTACATCTGTGTATTATTACCATATGCAAGATACAAAATACATCAAGCCTTAGATGGGCATGTTGTGACAATGAAACGGAGAGACATCATTAAAGCTTATTATCAGGAAAGCACACTAAAAAGGTCTAATGTTCAGTAAGAACTTTTGATTTGGTTGCCAGACAGTACATTTGAAGACATGCAAAATATATGATGGCTAAAATCTTTTGTTAGTTAAGTAATACAGCAGCTTTATGTTTCTGTGGAGAGCAAGCTCTTCACTTCTGAGGTTTACAGCTCACTTCTATAGCCCTTGAAGACTATAGTGCTAAAACTGACAGACTATAACTGACTCACTAAATTTGACTCCTTCCTGTTCTGGCTTCCATCCATGGATGTTCCAGGCCTGGAGAATGCACATTCTAGACTAAAACTTGTCTACCTCTTAATCTCAGTTACTGAGGAGTTTTTAGAAGAGGTATTAGTTGGCTCAGCTCCTCAGCTGTTGTAACATACGCCAGAGTCAGACAGCAGAGGATTAGAAAATTTTCTCTGCTATGTGTCCTCTTCTGTGTCTAAGCACAGCTTCTCTATGCTCAGGCACAGTACACAGCCTATTATACTGACTTTAACCTTGAAAAATTTTAATGCTATTTTAGGTCTGTTTAGAAAGGCTTCCTCTCTGCCTTGAAAAGTTGAACTCATGGGAACGAAGGTGGCTGGGTTTTCAGTTGGAAGGATACAAAAGCAGTTCCAATTTTTTTGATCTTCTGTAGCCTTTCTTTTCTTTTTTTGTTAACGAGACATAAAGATTTTGTTGGCATGAGTTTAGAATGATCTGCAGAGCCTTCTTTGTCAGCTGCAGTGATCCTCAGATACCTGGCCAATCATTCCAGATGCAAATTCCATGGCAGTCTAATTTCTAACAAGCAGAAACATACCTTGTTCACAGGTACTTGTGATACTGTTACAATTCCAAAGTAACATCAGTTTTGCCAAAGAGAGAAACTGACTGGCAGTTTTCCTTGTTCAGAATCAGAGGAATAGCTGTGCAACAGGCAAACCTGAGGGCACAACTCATTTTTCAGCTATACTGCTGAAAGCTGCTTTAGACATTTTGGCACTTTTTTTCACTGATGTGTACTGAAGACATTTGCAGTACACGTTTCCTCTTGTATATTTGCAAGTACTCCATTTACCTTCTAAATTTATCTGATTTTTTTTTCTGATTTTTCCTTTGAATTAAACTGAAGCTATAAGAACTCTCAGGATTTCATTAAGTCCACTCCAAATGTGAATGCTGTTACTGCCTACCTCAACCCCAACCCATGGAATTACTAGTTTTGGTTTTACAAGAAGACCGAAGAGAAAAATATTAGGTGATAAAGGTAATTTCTACATTGTACAATTGCAATAAATTATCTCCCTCCTCAGTGAGCCATGAAAACAAGTCTCTCTTGCTTTTTCACTCATGAAGCACCTCCTGGCTCATTAAGATCTCTTGATGGTGATCCCTTTGCTATGTGCAAAGTGTATTTTTTTCAGACTTGATGACAATAACTTAAAAAATGCTCCAAGTCTGTAAGATGTTCTAGTTAAAGTTGCTATGAATTAATGAAATTAAAAGAACAAGCTCATTCTGTCCCTGTCTGTATATGCATATTTTTTAATGAAAAGAGAAAGGTTAGTTTAAAAGATGTGTGCTCAGTAATTATAAAATGAGAAGCATATTTAGTGTCCACACGCTGCAGGCTGTGAATTTCACATGTTGCAGCACTGATATGATACTAGTGATTGCAGTTATTGGGTAAAAGAACAAAGGCTTATGAAGTGTTAGCTGTGTAACTAAAAGAAAGGTCTAGAACCAATTGTGTTTTAACAACCCAGCAAGCCTAACACCAATGTGAAAGCATACTCCTTATAGAGGAATGACAAAACTCAGTAGAAGCAAACGGGGCTGTCTGATATATGCTGACTCAAGAATGTAGAGGTGTTCAGAACAAACTTCTGTGTTGTGTCATTCAGGGCTGTTTACAATATTTGTAAATCATGGGACTGTTTTCAGTATCTATAAACCCCATGTTGGTTGCAGCCTCCTTGTTAAACACATTCTGCTTCTTCAGCTCATATCTGCCAAGGTATTTCTTTCATGACTCAAGCTACCTTATTGCTCCACAGCAGACGTCTTCTAACATTTAACTGTACCTTTAAAGACTAGCGATTGTAAACATGCTGCCAGTTGGCCTGCTATAGTAGAATCATTGCCTCTTTTGTTTTCCAGCGGCAATACATTTTGTATCTATACATCCAAACATCCCATTACAGTATGAAATAACTATCAAGGAAACAGACATTGACTGCTTCGTTCCAGTTCCCACGTGACATTTCTTATCACAGAATACCTTTCACATCAATACTGCCTGAGAGCAGGCCTGTCTAGCTGCTTTTTTGACAGATTTTCACAGCTCTGGAATATCTGTTAATAATGATTGAGCTATATGGCATTTCTCGGGAATTAATGATTGGCTAGAAAACTCCATTGACTCAGTGCTCAGTGAAGGACTGTTCTCTCTAGCAGGTAATCAGTCCCTGGGAAATGCTCAGAGTTTGCATCAACATTGCTATTATTAACAAAAATGAAATACGGAATTTGGAACATGATAACTGCAATTGCTCTATATGTTCTAATTGTTCTATATTTTTCAGATTTATCACCACCTCAACATTCAGGTTAATTCATTAACTTCCTCTCCTAATTTTACACTTTTTCAAACTCTCCTATTTACATAAAAACCCCTGAGAGAATCAGTTCTAAGAGTATATACAATTAAACACAGAACTGAACGTGTTTAATGCACACATACAAATATGGAGTATGAGTATGTATACATTTATACATTTTCCATTAAGACATTGCTACAGGATTTATCAGAAAAAAACCCCACCAAACTATTTTCTAGCTTAAAGTTGAACAACAAGCATCACCATTGATCCACATCTGAAAGGCTCAGTGAAAAGAAGTGAAAGAAGTTAGAGGAAAATACAATAGGAATACTTAATTTTGTCTAAGGTCTGTGCCTAAAATTAAGTATTTCACTTAACTAAATGGAGATGTGCTTGAGTAAAGACAGCTCTGTAGGTTCTAGTTGAAACATTCATCTTCTCAATTGTTTCAGAGGCAAAACACATTCCTTATGGGATAAAACTGTAGAAAAGTAGGTAGTTATTACTTACCTTAAAACAATGCCAAAGAGAGAAGTCTTGGAAGTGGAAGGCAGCAGTGCTAAACTGGGAAATCTGTGTTTCTCAACTTGATAAAGACAACTGAAATAAATTAGAAGTTTATTGACTGACTTAATTGAGAAAAGCATTATAAAAATCACATAATGACCCAAGATGTGCCTCAGTACTGCGTGTAGTACCCATTTCTCTCAACTAGTTTTCTTGTTTCCGTTATTATAGTTAATGGTTTTATATTTTGATCATGCAGGTGTTCTTACAACTACATACTACAAAGCCATTAAAACACACTACCTTTTTACTGTCTAGTAAAAAGGGTTTGCGCCCTAGTCTAGAACAACTCTAGTTCATTGTTAGAACTCTACAACATGGTACAGCTAAAAATAACTTCACTACTGATACGACTAACAGGCACAGAGAGCATAACCACAAGAGTAACTTAGGATTAATTAGGGTAACATGATTTATGGGTTCTGGATTCTATGGGTCTGTTCTGGAGTCTTAATGTGCCATGGGAAACATGTTTTTTGCAAGGAGCTTTAATCACCTTCCTGTTTTCCCCAGTTCTGGGCTCTTGTTCCAAGCACACGCCACTATAGGGTCAGATTCTGATCGTATGGCCCTGAATCCTACAACTATTAGATTCTAGCCTAAATCCTTTGGGGTTTTTTGCTATAGGGGAGTTCTTAAGGAAAACTCCAGGAACTCAGTGAAACAAGAAACTCGTACCATAGTTAGCCAGGATTAATAGGCTATAAAATAAATCATTTTTGATGTTATTATTTCTGCACATGTGTAGCACTAATCATGCAAAATATTTAAGCGGCTTTTTTTTAGCAGTCAGATCAACAGGGAAACTTGCATAATCTTAAGCGCCTGACAGGACTGGACCTTAAATATCTGTAGATGCAATAATAAGTATGGAACAGATTCATTTTGTGCAGCATTTTCAGCACAAACCACATCACAAAGTATTAAATAATAAATAATAGCAGAGAGAAATATACACAAGGGAGGAATGATATGATTTCAGAGGAGACTTGAAAGGGGATGTTGATGAGGTGGAGGTTTTAAGGATTAAATATTAAAAACCAAAAAGGCTGGTTCTGGCTGAGACTGATTGTTTTTCGCTGCTGAGAAATAAAGGGGCTTTCTAACCTACCTTCTGGACAAGGATGCAAGGCTTACTGTCAAACTGTTTGGTGGAATCATCACTGTATTCGGAGTCTATTTTTAAGAGAAGGCAAAGGATTGCAATTAGCTAACTACAGCCCTCTCCGATTCCAAACGTCTGCTTTGTCCTCTGCCTCACCTCTTGGTTTATTTACCGCTTAACAACTCCACACAGAGTTGGCCAAAGTTCCTGGAGCGCGGCAGCAATGTAGCCCCCTCGCAAGGGCAGGCGTGAGGGGAAGGGTAAGGTGCCGTCGCAGAGCCCAGCACGCCAGCCCCTCTTCCCCAGAGGCAACAGCAGCCCGCAAGGCCGCAGCGAGGCTGTCACAGCCATGACCCCGAGGAAGAGGGAAGCTGCTTTAAGCACCAGCCCACACCGTTAAATCACGCCATAATGGGCTTATTTCCTACATTTGGTGGCAGCATAGTATTCAGGATAATAATATCGCTACTTGCGCAGGTTACTGCCGAACCAAAGGACGAGGCGGTTAAATAACGGGGACGGGGAGTGAATCACTAAAAAGTCTTTCCCAGAGTCAGTTCTCTGTTTGGGGGAAGTTATTTTAATTCCGCGTCCCACAAACAACCCGCAGCCCCACCGTGTCCTCTGGAGCCAGCCTGACGGGCACCGTAACAGGATTTTTAAAGAAGCGATGTGCAGGGGCAGCTCACGTTTAGCAGGCATAAGCGCAGCCCCGCTCTGAAGCATGCAGCACGAGTAGCGCCGTACCTGTGCAGAGCGCGCCGGGGTGAGGGCGGCGCCCGCTCACGGT
>VZTL01005919.1:30323-41073 GCA_013400535.1 Scopus umbretta | reverse complement strand
TTTTAAAAAAAAGTTCTCACACTCCTGTTACGGCTGTGGGGTGGGCTTACCATTAATTTGAAAAGGAATTAGATTTGTAAATCCCTTCAGCAATCTAAAAATCTGTTCACTGAGTGAAGAATTGAAGTAACCTTTTTGTCCTCAAATGTGTGTTTAACTAAAATATTCCATCCTAGCTCATTTTACACTACTAATGTTCTGAAAAAAGGCTGCAATGCTTAAGAAATAATTTCTGTTTAAACATTTAATAATACCAACAATTAAAATAATTTGTAGCCTATATTTATATTCACCTTCTTTTATAACACTCATCACTACAACATCAAAAAAACAAAACCAAAACGAACACTTCTTATGTTTCTTTCTGTACTGAACCTTATTAATAAGCAAAAGTATAATGCATTGAGAGTGTTAGGTAGGCCAAACCAAAAGTACTAAGTGTTACTCCATTTTGGCTGGCAGCAAGAAACACACAGAGGCTGTTTTGTCATCTAGTTCCTTAGCTAAGATTGTCTCCTTTCCCTTCTCTAGCCAATGGCTACATGAAATACTTCAAATTCACCTATGGAATGGGTGGTACTACTTATCAAAAATGGCAATGCATAAAGTAAACTGATTTTTTCTTCTGAGGGCTGATTTTTTTTTAAAAAAAGTCAACAGAGTACAAGTGTGTAAATTCCTATATTTCCAATTTTGATTTACTAAAAATTTTTGAAAATATGATCAGAGACCTGACACGTGGTAATAAGAACATTGACTTATAAATAGGAAGCAGAACTGTGCCACGCGTTAATTCCTTGCATTGTTTCATCTTGCAGTCAGTGGATCTGCTGTTGAAGTAAGACACTGGTGTGTGTAAGAGTGGTACAATGTTAATAAAGGAAACTTCACAGGCTTAGCGAGTGTAGTTCCTATACACTCGCCTTTCATTACATTTTGTTTACTGCTATACCAAACCAAACCAAGAACACTCCATTAATTTCACTGAATTTTCCTGAAATATTTGACAATGAAAAAGCATCAGGGAAATGTATTTATTTTGTGAAAACAATCCACAGGAAAAAAACCTCTATTGAGCGAGTCCTTTTAGGAAGAAAGAATCAAAATTCATCCTTTTTTAGAGAGCTTGTTGCTTCCTTTTGTTCTGAGGAAAAAAGGCCAAGTGTGGCACTGTTGACATTTTCTTTTTTCTTAGATCAGTGCTTTTCAGTAAAATAATCTTACTTTTGGTATGGAACTGTAAATCTGGAAGATGAAAATGGAGAGGGGAGTACAGTATTAACTCTACATGGCATATTTCCCTTTAGACATCATATGATAATGTTTTCTTTATATCATTCTCCTCATTCTTAAATTTGTTACTTGACATTAAAAGGTGATAAATATTCTCTCCAGCTACAGTGTCCAAGAACTAAGTAGTAATAGTAGTATCCAAGCACAGTAACTCTTCCTTTACCTTCCTGCTTTCTAAGAGAATAAGGGAATAAGCTGGTGTATGTTATCAGATATGGCAAAGGGAATGAATGTGGCAGTGTTGTGCCTAAAAGGAACCAGAATTGATCTGCCTCCTGAAGGAGATCTGGAAGCTCTGTTAGGCATACGAGGGCAGCATGTTTGTGCTGCTTAAGACTACATCAATGGGAATCCCAGTTGAAGTGGAGAATTCTCTTTCAAGAATGAGTAGAAAAGCGAAAGGCTTTACTTCTGTTTCACGGAGGAGATTTTTCTGTAAATAAACCCACACCTTTGTCTTCTTCCCTAATCCTTGTGGAGAACATGCAAACAAACCAAGAACTGAAAGGACAATATTTACAATCGTGCTTGTACGCTAGAGCTCCTGTTTTCTTGAAGCAGTGCTTCTGACAGTGTGTTAGCAGCCTTCCAAATATTGTGAACTATCTGAACTCTTTTTTCCTCCTTCACATTGTGCTGAGCTCATGAGTTAAGTCTCTTGTTGATCATTCAGAAGGCATGTACCTGGGGCCAAAAATAGTCTGACTTGCCAAAATCCTGAATCCCATGTGTGAAATTGTTTCCCATATGGGTTTTGACCCAGTTTTGGAGGCAAAATATGACAAGTGACCTTTCATGAAATAAACTGTGTTTCAGCTTCTTCAAGCTTGTACCCATAAGGAAAAAATGTCTGCTCTACATGCTCTATAACATGAAAATAGCATTACATATCCAAAGAGAAAAATCTGATGGCAAGAGAAATGCTGAAGTTTTGTGATAGTTGGATAGTTCTGGGCCATGAACTCCTGTGTAGGTAACATTTCTCCAGTTTTGTAATACTGCAGTCAATATCAATACACAGGACCTAATGATATCGATACCTGATTAGAAGGTTATCTTGTATTTTGCATTTCCATAAAAAAAAAAAATTCTATATAGCAAAGCTGTCAATAAAAACCCTCTGTATATATAATTTTTCGATGGTAGCCACTCTAACAATTTCTTCAGATAATGAAGAAAATCTGTACGACAATATTCAGGTGAGACAAATGCACGAAGATATGTAACAATCTGTTTGCATATGTTGAATTTTCCAAAGCAAACGTCTATTCAAGGATTCCGTCACGTACTGGGGCACAAACCTCCCTTTATCCATTTCATTGGGCAAATCCCTAAAAGAACAAAATGCAGGTACAGCATTTCCTTTGTACTTCAGTGGTACAAGCTGCTACACATTTTTAACTCTCCCTGACATCAGTGGAAGATAAGGACAAGCTCTTTGTTATATGAGCTATTCTGCCCAGAGAAGATTGTACAACTTTGGCTAACACAGTATAAACATAGCTGCTGTGTTGTTAAAAATAGCACTTGATGGTGAGTAGTTCCTTTTTTCTTAATATAGTGGGAGTTGGACAGCTAATTACTTAAAACCCCTTTGAAAAAAGGCACCCTAAAATGGTAGAAAACTTAGTTGGCATTTTCACAGACAGGCACTAGTTAATCTGCTATCATATGGGGTGTTATTTAAAGTCTACAGTGAAGAATATTTACCATCAGATTAAGGGCAATAAGGAAAGCGTTTCTGAAAATCCGCTCTCATGAAGTGGGGAAATAGTAATCTGTGTATGACGAGATCTCACAGTTTCAACTCCCACATTGAAGTTAAGAACTTTCATTTGCGTTTTTTCCCTTCCCAGAAATGTGTCCAACTGCCTCTGGAATTAGAATTAATATTGATGTGAATAATTTCCTTTGTATAGAGGCATATTTGCATAAAATGACTAGACATTAATGGTTTTGGTCCCCACTTGTTTTAAACTATGTTTTGCAATATAATGCTTTCCTTTTGCATCATTTTCTACATACCTTTGTGAGATCTCTTCTGTTGAATTTTTATTTTTCTGCTATGTAGGCCAGCTCTGCTATTTGTGCTGTATAAGCATTACTTTAAATGGGAGCATTGCTCTGATACCATTAATCATTTGGCTACTGTCTTCTGACCTTTTACAGTATCAACAGAGTATTCTGTAACATGTTGATCACAACTGTAACTAATATTTTAATAACATAATGCTAGTCATAAACACAATGAAACATCAGTATCATTCAGCTGTGTACCAAAGCAATGTTCCTGCAATCTGAAAGCAAGATCCAGCTCAGGATTCCTCTCTGTAACTTAAATGAAGCTACTTTTTAATACTTAAAAGTACAGTGCTTCTTGATCAAGAAATAATCATGTCACAGAAGTACAGTGGAGGAGATAGGTGGCACTTGCTATGGCTTTCACAAATGAATATGCTTATTTTTATTTATTTATTAGTTTATAAACTAGTGTTTCTTGATGCAGCATTTGGGACACTTTATATAGTTTGCAGAAAATTAAACTGAACTGGACACAGTGCCCAGAAAATACATCCATTCCCTTAAAAAAATAGCTCAAGGCATCTAAAAATTAAAACTAGTAGAACAAAAAGGAGGCAAATAATGGTCAGTGATGCATTGACCTGAATAGAAAAGACTTGCATGGAACCCTGAAGACACTGGTAACACATACTATAGCTTTCCTTTGCCTAAGGCAACAGCTTCTGTAGGTGGGCCAATTATTTTGTACAGCACAGTAGTTCAGCAGCTAGCTATATGGCATATACCTAAGGGCTAATCCTGCTCCTACAGAAGTCAATGGTAAAACTCCATAGCCCAGAATCACAGACAGTTAGATGTTGCCATGCTGAGAGTTTCAGAGCTTAAAACTTAGTCACTAACTCCGGATTCACAAGGCTGATACAGGTGTGTATGCTTATCTGTATGCCTAAGAGAGGACTTACACTCAGCAGGACACTTGGCAGTGAAACTAGTCCTTAGAAAATACACCAGAGTGGGATGAATCTGTGTCTCTCTCAGATATAGTTACTGCCTGCAGCTCTGCAGAAAGTCCACAACCAGCATCAGGTTGGGCCTGGCTTAACTGTTAGGAATCCTTTTGCTTGCTCCCTCTTTGCTAGCCTGAAGCTTTCATCCTGTTTCTGAACTGGCTTCAAAGCAGCAAGGAGTGTTCCTGTGCAAGCTTTGGTCCATCTTGATGACTGGGACACTCATAGAAGTTAGAAAAGGCATTTTTTGATCTCCCCTTCTGGATGGGAAAAGCTTAAATCCCTGATCATGAAGAGTGGATTTCTACATGTAAATCAGGTGACCTTTCAACTTTGGTGACATTTTTGAATGAAAATGGCCAAGACTACTGTGTTGTGTGGTGCTCTGTGCAAATGCATGTGTGAGAATTTACTTGGACAGCCCTGCTGGTAATCTAGGTGTGAAGATAACGAGCTCGTGAAAGCTATAGACAGGGGCTAGGTGCTGAGGTGCTCAGCTTAACCAAGATGGCAATGTAACTGAGCACATGCAATGGCAGAACTCTACAAGTCTCAACAAGCTTCAGCTACGTTCCTACAAAGCCAAGACAGCTAAAGAACTTAATGTGTTTCTGTGTATTACTGCTAGCACACTGTCTAAGACAACCTAAAAAGAGCCTTAGGTGCAAAGTCTCACAATGAATCTGATTCCCTGATTTTGCTGTGAATGGAGCTGGTTTCTCCAGCAGACATTATGACTGACTGCATCTCAAGTTAAAAAAAAAAAACTTGGAATATATTGGTAATGCCTTACAGATTTTGCAATGGGTTCATTTTGATTTTATTTGGTCTTCAGGGCTCTTGCTGATGTTATGCGACCTCAAGGTCCTTGTACAACGGATCATATGGAAAGAGATCTAAACATTGTAGTACATGTGCAACATTATGAAAACATGGAGACGAGACCTCCTCCAAATAATTTACGTAAGTTGCATTATAACTTTATCAGTATCTGGAATGCTGGCGCTAAAATGAGTATTATGAAACAAATATTGATGGATGTCAAATGAGGATCGACAGTGCCTGGGTTCTTGAAAATTAGAAATATTCTTTATTTCAGAATTAAGAATATTTAGGATTTCCTAGTGCAAATAGTGCAACACTAAGAGAAAGCCATTGTGAATAGAAAAGTTAGTTGCTATATTTATTTTTAATTAGTTACCTTGGTTGACCAATGTTGGTTTTGTATCTTTGTCTCCTTCTACCTTGTGTTTGCTCAGCTCATCATGCTATGCCTTGGTCTATGTTTTGTTATACCAAAATACAAATAGTTAAGCGTGCAGCAAGATTTAACAAGATGTTTCATAGGGCTGTAACATCCAATAAGAAAGTGGTCTTATTAAGATGTTATATCGTCTCCACTAGTAAAATAGATAAATACTTTCCTGGAGAGTTGTATGTGGTTTTCATTTTCTCATTTTTTTTTCTTGCTAAGGAAAAGGCAGAGGAAGATTATTATTTTAAGTTTTAAATATTTTTATTCTGTGTCTGCTATGACGTGTTTATGTTATTGAAGGCAAGGAAAAAGCACACCTTGGAGCTTCAGAGGAAATATGGTGACATTTCAAGTGGTTCTGAAGTCCTAGGCATCTAGGAGATTTCTCAGTCTTGTATGACTATGGTCTTGTACTGACCACAGTACAGATCTTTCTCATGCTTAGATGCATTTTCCTTTTGTGATGAACAGTTCCACTGCAATTTTAATTTGCATATATATTTATGTGTTTTATATTCATCTATATCTTAAATATACAAGTATACATGCATACAAATTATAGATAATACATTTACAAATTCAAATTCAATATATTTATAAAAGAAAGGGGTACAATTCAGGAACGTTTAGACTGTTAGGCAGTGGATGGCTTTTTCTGTGCTGTAGATCAATGTAGATGTGCATTTTACTGCAAATATACTCTTACTGCATTGGTATTTGGATTTTAAACCATTTAAAGTATATGCACTAGTCTTTTTCTTATCTTTCTGTAACTATGGAAAGCAGAAAATTTGCTTATATTTGGACAAAGAATGAGTTTTATTTGGCCTGCACTGAGCAGTTATTGTGAGATTTTACTGCTTTCTTTTGGGGGAAGGGTGTAAAAACAATGGGAGAAAGCAGATTCATATGCTGCATGCACTCCTGCTACTTGTTTTGTGGTAGAGGCTGACTGCGATTTCTTATGTGTGTGGTTACAGAATAATAGGAGAGAATTAAAGCTGTGACCTCTAATAAAGATACCACATGTAGTGAAGTGTGACACCTGATCTGTCTGCACTGCTCTCCAGCAAAGTACTTCCACCCGGGCCTGTGCAGTTCTACACTGCAGATGGGGAAGTACGTATATACTGCAGCACTGCATCCCTTATTGTATAAAAACACACCACTTCTTATGCTTCTCCCTCAATCAAAGATGTTCTAGCCCCCCGGAGCTGAGATGGTAAACTTCTGAAGGTTTAAGGACAATGGGAATATGCACTCTCTTGCTCTTTGCTCTGGGTATTAGCTCTTTGCTGATCTCTGATCCTTCCTGAGATCATGTTTTCAAAAAGAAAGATGCCAAATGGTAATGAAGTTAGGGTACAATCCTTATTTTCTCTCATATGTGAAATGTTTATTCAGAATCCCAGTTAATGACGGATCCAGAAAGTAAAGAGATTCTTACTGCATTGATTATATCTAGATTTTTGTAATCATCACACCGACATATTTTGCTTAAAGCTTTTTGTATACTACAATATACAACATAACACAGCAGGTCTTTAAACTCATTGTTTCTTGGCTTTGAATTCAGATTTAAGCCTTGTTTCTGTAAACTCTTGCATATAAATGCAACTCAGAGCCACAGAGCCACACATCAAGGAAGAAAAAAAAAGATACATTTAATAGTACCTTAGGATCTTGGCTTATGATGACCCCAGACATCCGTACCACCTCTGTCGCAGAATTTGGCCCTCTGGCACAGGTGGAAGAATTATGTGGGAAACAGCCCTTGCACCACTGCAATTTACAACATTGGAACACTACTGCTACTTTGGAGCTATCTTAATCCATTGGGTAATGAATAGAGGCAGTCCCAAGACTGCTTCCCATGCAGCTCAGGCGTTCCTGCTGCAAATGGAAACCTCAGAAGCAAGCAGCTACGGTGGTAAATGTTTCAGTCTTTAATCAACTTTATGGATTAAGTCAATCATTTTAGATTGTTCAGTGCAGACCTTCAAGTGGTGAAATTACTCAAGGCATTCTATAACCAATAGTACATACATTTACTTCATAGCAAGTAGATCATTATTCTTTATTTGTTGCCATTGTATTACCTCATAAACCTATCTAAAACATGACTAAATGACCTATTAGAATTAGCCAGAACATCACAAATGATTAAAGTCTGTTGAAAGCATGTGCATATATGGTGCAGAAAAGGTCTTTATAAAGAAAAAATATTAAGACAAATTTTCCAAGTCCAGTATCTTAGCAATTGGAAATTTTATAGTGGAGTTCTGAAACACTACAAGAGTAGATATTACTTGCAGAAACTTTGGCAGTGCAGCATTACCTAGTACTAGTGCTGGAAAAGTGACAGGCTTTTTGGGCATTTTTACAAGCAAATAAACCAGAGTGAATTACAGCTTTTGTAGAAATTCTAATCCAGATCTTTACTTATACAGTGAAAATGAAATGGTACAAAATTATAGCATCAGGCACTTCGATATGTATTTTTTAAGTTTTCTTTTCTAAGTTACCACTTTCTATCTACTAGCCATCTCAAAATGAGACTTAAAAATGGAGACTGATGTACTTTTCACATTGGTCTGTAGATATAAAGTGGGCAGGAGGAATTTCTTGGGCATTACGTACCCCTTCTGTACTGTATCTTTCAGAATAGTGAAGACAAACTATTGAAGACCAAACATTATTAAAAATGTTCTAATTTGTGTGTTCATTTGCTCTTTCTGCCCTCTTGAAAAACATTTGGCTGATGCTGCCAACCCATTCTGAAAGTCTTTTATGAAGGGAAGCTCTGTCAAAATGACAAACTTCACCTGATCCTCTGACATTGACAATTAGTGTGTTTTTGTTTCTGGACTGTTTGTTACAAGAGGACAAAGATTTTCTAAGTTGCCTGTGGCTAGCACAGCTATTTGCCAAAACTAGCCAAAAGTAGAGATCTCTTTTCAGTGTCTTGCGGTTTACTCAGTTTCCTGTCCCTTCTTTTCTGAAATTCAGAAAAAACAGCCATATTGGAGGTTCTGGAGAAGCACAGGTTTTTTTCTTTGCCCATGTCAATCCAGACAACCTAGATGCTTTTTAGTAAATGCTGTTTTGTCCTTAGTGGTTGTTAGTTGTCATAATTTTCTTCCACTACTGTGCTTTTCTGAAGATTACTTTTCCGTTATTTCCCTTCATTCATACACATTAGAATGTAGTGGTGCTTTGTAAACAAGCAGCAGATATCTACCAAGAATCACAGCATTCAAGTTTTCTAATGTGGAATGTTAAGTAAAATAAAATGAAAAAAGGGGGCATTTAAAAGTTGTATTAAAACCATAAAACCAAAAGCAAATCTTCCTGCAGAGTTTGAGTTGTTTTGTTCATCTCTGACTTTCATGAATCTTAAGAAAGCAGCAGCATTCAGACTTTCTCTTTTTTTTTTTTTTCCTTGTTTTTCTTTCTACTTATTGTGTTAGAAGTAAGCAATTTATTTAACATGTTGGGATTACAACGCTGGTGCAGTGGGAGTTACGAGGCTTTGTAGCTACATCCTCATTTCTGAAGCACGATTACTGCTATTATTTCTAATTCATAATCTATGACAGCAGAGTCAAACAAATACTTAAGTTAGTGCTATCCATAGTCACTTTTCCTAATGATCAGTAAAAGCTCCATTACTCTCTCCTCAGTAACAACTAGCCTTGCGCTAGTATATTTAAAGCATTTAAGCAGATTCCCAAGATAAAGGTGACTTTAAAGGGAAGCCAATTTTGGATTATGGAGGTTTTAAGATGAAAAATGCTAGCTTTTAGTTAGTTTGACATGTATGGATTATTTCTTAATTTTGAATTTAACATTTAAAAAAAAGTAGTGAATTGTAAACACACCACTCAAAGAAGGAAGCATTGCACTGTATCAAATGGCCGATTTTAATACTGGTCAAGGATTTGCAGCACATGTGATTAAAATGACTTTTTCTTTTCTTAAATACATGCAAGGGAATAATGTGTTTGCTGCTGCATTTGATTGTCAGTTGTCCTGGATACTTACTGACTACAAATGCTAATGCGGAAAACAAAGCTAAGACATTTCTGTAACTGTTGCCTTATGATAATTTAACTTTTGTTATTTCTTTGTTTCTGTGTTGAGACAGTAAGCATTTAAATAGGAGGGTATTTTTTGAAGTTCTCGCATATTAGAATAAGTGTTCCATATTGCATGTTCCTGTGCTTTCCCCCATTTCTGTAAATAGAAGCTCAGCCTCTGTTTTCCAGTGAGGGAAACTGTCACTAGTTTTACACTATGAAAATACAGTTAGAATTTGCAGGAATTTTTTGCAGTCTCTTTCATCCCTAGTGAGTATGCTTTTTGTTATTGTTGTTGAATACAGTGGTGTTTGGCATATTAATTATTTTTATGTTCAACATACATAAATGTGTTTATATCAGATGATTCATTGTATTGCATCGCCCAAGCATAATTCCTACAGTTGCTCATTGGAAATAAGCATAAAAACATATTAAGAAATTTTAGTAAAGAGAAGTACTATTCTTTGAAATGCAAAGCTCTTGAAATATATAAAACATGATAACTAATTTACTTACACAGTTGGCCAATGAATCGCAAAATATTAAAGAAGTAGTCATTGAAAACGTGTAAGTATTACTGTAACAATATGCCACTGGTGATACAGGCCTTGAAACTCTACTTAAAAACCTTATCCAGAGAGAGGGCTGCAAAATCCAAAGGACTGAGGAAGTAACTGATTGTTTGGCCTTGTTGGTATCTAGGTTGCTTGATTACAGTAAAATGCTTTTTTTACGCCTGGCTTATATGATGGGTCTAGCCCAGAGGAATTGGACTATGTTCCTCATGAACTTCAACTGGCTGTTCTCCTCCTCACTTAGAAGGACAAAGTACAGTCAGAAAATCTGAGCTGTATAGACAGGGCTCTAGCCATGTTTTATCAGTGAAAAGATGGACAATACTAATAAGTTTTCAGTCAAGAAAAAGATAGTTTTAGAACAGTGACAGAAGGAAAAGGGAAGAAGAACTGCTGATGGAGCGCTCGGAGACAGTGAAGAATGAAGGAGAATAAAATGGCTAGCTTAATTGGAGGATGTACTTAGTTCACAAGAAACTACAGTGCTATGACAGAGGGAAGGGACTATAGTAATTA
>VZTL01005919.1:0-30270 GCA_013400535.1 Scopus umbretta | reverse complement strand
TTTCCACTTAAAGCCTTAGTCTTCACTGCTAGTATGCAAAAACTCATTTACTGGGGTTTCTATGATCCATCCAGGAAGCACTTTAACACTATTTCAAAAAATGTGATAATTTAGATTAAATTCCTGAGCTAAAAACTTGTAGACTTACATTAACCCTGGGAGAGGGCTACTTATTACATTTTGATTGTAATAGAAAACAAGGAGGACAAATTCCATGTTTAAATGATACACTTTACAAAACCAATCATCCAGGAAAATGCCCGCACTACCATCACCAGCCATGTCAAAAGAAATATTGTATTTTTTAAATATAATTTCTGTTTGACGTTAAAAGCTGCAAGCTGCTTTGTCACAGCTATCTTGAGACCACTTTTTAAAACACTTTAAATTAATTTCTAGATACTGACTTCAGCTGAAATTATGCTACCAGTAGAACTTCAAAGCATTAGCAAATGGTGATAGGAGTTTTGTTAGTATAATTACAGCTATAATGATGCATTCCAGAGCTCCAAAGCTTCCATGCTGGAAACAAAATTTCTAGAGTCTGAAGGTGCATTTCTCTTGCAACTCAGTCAGTCACTGTAAGACAGTACTGTTTAATCAGTTCTGAATGTGTGTTTAGCCTCACAATCATTAATATAAAAAATGTTTCTAATTTGCATTCAGATTTTAATTCAGATGCATGATGCTGATTTATGAGAAGATGCTATGAAACTTCTTGAAACACCAATGAGTATTTTCAAGGAAGTTAATTACAACCTGAGAATAAGAGCTTCTGAGTTTGTTTAGGAAAGACAAAAAGTAAAACAAATGAAATATCTCATTTGTCACTGACTGTTGTACGTCATCAATTTTTTTTTAAAACAGGATGATTTTGAAAAAGTTAATATATATTATACACAATAGCTTTTTCTTAATAACTACACCAGTCTTAACTAAGTGTAAAATGCCAGAACTCTAACAATGTTCCTACCATACAATTAATTCCATGCCTTTGGAATCATCCTGTTAGCTTAATCTGGCAAATGAAAGAACAAAACCTAAAGAAAATTGTAGACACAAATTTTTGCATGAACAAGGACTGAGGCATTGCATCCTTAGTCTATAATCAAATAAAATTGTGAACTTAACATCATTGCGTATGTTCAGTGGGTCTCTTCGTTATTCTAAAATATTTCTTGTTAAATACGATCTTAGTGGAAACTCTATGAGAATGTTATGCATCCGACCTGCAATTTTAGTCAATAGGATATGTTTTGAACCATACTGGGTAGGTCTTCGTAAGCTCTGCTCCATATAACCATTTCCGTTAGGACTGAACAATGAAGTTTTTGCTCTTTCTCCATTTACTGTACAATAAAGCAATTAGATTAGATTACTGCCTTGTATCCTATCATTTAGTTCTAGCCAGCTTTTAATTCAGATAAATTTGACAAATCTTAATAAAAATATTCATCAATGTAAAATGTATTTGGGAGAAATACAGTTAATCACTGACATTATCATGTAGTGGCAATAATTAACATTACGGTAATAGAAATTATTTAAAATATATTTTTACACTTCATAATGTAGTTTAAAAGGCTGACTGATTATTTAATAAAACAAAAATTATTGTCAGAAGAGAGCATTGCTGTACTAGACTATTATACAGGCAGCATTGAGTCACACAACAGCAGGCTTGAAAAGCACATATAAAGGATGAGACTCATTTTACTGTCATTGGGGTGCAGATTAAAGTACTTTGAAATGCTGCCCAACAGTACAGGGATGTATTTACCACCTACAAGATGAAAAGTTCAATATCTATATGTGGTTTGGCTTTGGAAAACAGTTATACATTCCCCTTGTGCTTCCACTTTTACTTCTGTACTATCAGCATAATTATTTAATAAGGGTTTAGTTCCACAGGTGTTTGTTATTAGGTATTGATATGTCCTGTCATCAAATACTGACCTGAAAACAAAGGCAATGCTTAGAAGAATAAATATCCTCTACTGTTTTGGCACTTTGCATTCTAAGTTTTACTTATTAGATTTTATTAATGAGGTGCTATTCCTATTATATACTACTCAATATCTAAAATTGTATTTTGTCTTTGGACAGGCACACTGAATAATAATATTCTCAATGTTGAATAACTTCCAGTGCAAAATATTCCCATTATTAACCACAACTGTCAGCAAGATCAATCATCGATACTTCATGCCTGTTGCAATCTTTCACGCCACTGGGATTCTTGATATCAAAAACTGGCATAGGAAAAAGTGCTAAACTAATAGGAATCATGTTTTGGGAAAAAACAACAACAACAAACCACCACAACATTTTTATGATTGTATTCTGCCAGATTTTAGCTCCTTAAAATGAAGAGGATAAAGATTGAGATACCTTTTTTTTTTTTTTCTTTTAATATGGCATGAGTCACCTCATTGAAAGGCAAATAAAAAGTACCTTTTGCTTTCACTGTTGGTTTGCCAACAGCATCAACAAACTGCGCTTGCCTTTTCCATGCCAAAACAATATTGTTTTTAACTGTTGACTTACAGCTTAATCGCCTCTCTAAATCCATTAACTCCCACTCTCATATTTTGTCTCAAAAATCATAGATTTGTAACACAAATGATAAAACATAAATACATTAATACATCAGTTTCTGTCCATGCATTCAGGCACAAGAATTAACTATTGTAAACTGATATATCCACAGCTAAACATATACATTTTTATCACTCTGGCTGTGTGAAACTTTGATACAATATTTTAGATGATAAAATGAGCTTATCAGAAATTTAACATTCTGTAAAATTACTTCCCTCTTCATTTTTTAATCAGTCCTACCAACTTTGCCAAGCAGAATCAGTACAGTGGTTACAAAATAAAGAGGTTGGCTGCATACATTAAAAAGTTTATGAATACACATCCCAGTATTACAAGGCAATTGTGATATGCTATTCAGTGAGAGATATTTTCACAAATTTCAATCTACAGTTTCAGTCATATTTAATTTTCAGTACCTTTGTTCTATGTTCTCTGCTTTATATCATAACTTTCCTTGAAATGTACACATTGGCTCTCACTCCAGTTTTATTATCATAAGATAAAGTCAAGAAGGGAACTGAGTGTGTTTAATATTTATGACATAGCTTTGTTTTTGATTTTTATAATAGAAAAAAGAGCTGAAAAAATCTCCAGAACCATGGTACAAAACTATATTGATGATAATTTCCTGATGTGGATTTTAATGTTTTCTTAGGTATACTAATAAATCTAATTTTAAGTTTTATTTACCACATTTAAATAGCTCTTAAGAACCCTTCAGTAATATATTTTTGGTTTTTACTCATACATTTAAGAAACATATCTGTGCACCCAAGCTTAAGGCTATAACTATACTTCTGAATCCATAATGAATTTGTAACATAATCCAAAATAATCCAATTGTATTTTACCATCCACTCCTTACCAATTAAAGGAAATGCACACTTGATAAATAGTCATTTATATACTACACAAGTATACACAAAAGAGAGTGTGCATGACAAAATTTGGACACTACTGGAGTTAGGAGTTTGTTTAGCTGGAAGTGTCCACAATAAACTCTCAAACACAGATCTGATTTTTACTCTGAAAAATTTTTTCTCACTGTGTTAGTTCAGCTTTTAGACTCTACAGCACTAGCCAGGAAAAAACCTCAGCCTTTCCCATGTAGACAGTTGCTCTTCCTGGGCTAATCTGATCATTCTTTATCACTTTCAAACTGATCATTCTTTATCACTTTCAAACTGCTTTATTGTTTTCTCCTGTTTATAGTCTCTGTTTATAGTCTCCATGCATACTAAACTTTGCGCTTCCTATTGCTGTCTCTTCCACTGCCTATAACAAGCTGGTCCTCCATGACTATCAATATTGTTTGATGATGATAGTTTTTGTTGTTCACCATTCTGGAAAACACACGAAAGAATACCACAACACAGAAAAGTGTGGCAAATGTCTACTAGCATTTCATCTCATCAGTGGGGCACTGAAGATTAACTACTTTCAGCCATGAATTACAAAATGGTAGTGGATGCAATTCAAGAGGTGGGGGTAGGCAGAGTCTGTGAGCCTTGCAACAAAAGCAGGATTTTGACAGATGAAACTCTGATTGGTCAAAAGTCATAGTAAAGCATTCACCATCTTATACTTTTGTTACTAATCTTGAATAAGGAGAGAGGTAAAGGGATATGCAGAAGTTTATCTTATGGCTTCGCAAAAAGACATTATACAGCTTAGAGAATTCACTGCTGGAGAAGGAAAAATGCATGTTCATTGCCAAGAGTAACAAAAGCTAGTCAGGGGAAATGTGGTGAAAACTACCAAATAATTTACCAAATTAAACCCTCCTGAGAAGTGTTTTGAGAAGCCAGGAAGCTCGAAGTAGTTTCCAGCTAGATGTACTTTCCATTTTTGTTCTGATTTCAGGAAAGTTTGGGAGTCTGCAAATGAGCAAAATGTCCCTGCCTTTGGCACACAGGAGAAAGGGAACCTTTTGTGCTCTTCTTCCACGCTCCTCCCCTTTGGCAGCACAGCTGCTGTAGTTCAACATCTGTTGTCACCCCCACTATGCAGAACAGGCCTCTTGGAGGGCTTGTGTGGATACCAAATTCTCAACCTCTGAACCCTGGCACAAAAAAGAATTGCAGGTGGCAACTTTCACTTACGCAAATGGTCTACAATTTCTCTGGAACCTTATGTGAGTAGAGAACTCAGCACAGTGGAGGTTTGTTTCACTGAGGCCCTTCCAAGTATGGAGGAATCCAAATCAGCGTGTTTGCAAGGGGGTAGTTGGCCAAGAACAGACTACCTGGTGTGCTAGTCTGGCCAGGTGGGTTTGGCCTATGTAAAACAATATGCTTATATCATTCAGAAGCAAATTAATAGACGAACTCTTGAGCATCCCTGTGTTAAAAAGAATGAGGCCTACTGACAGTGTTTTATAAACAGCTTCCAAAAAGGAAAAGTAGTCCTTTCAGATCATTCTCATGCAGGAATTAAACTAAGGAAGCTGACGGTGATTTATATATTTTTGCTCCTTCTTTGATGTATCTGAGGGTCTGAAGGAGTTGCTCTGCAACATGCTCTGAGTAATTCCTGCTGGGGGCTGGGCTAAGAATCAGAAAAATGATTTTTTCCTGAAAGCTTGGTCTACCTCATCAAATGACTAACTCTAGTTAAAAGAATATATTTTGCATTTATAATAATGGATTAAACTATTTACCATTTTTTCAAAAGCTGGATGGTTGGAGAACTAAATTTCTCCTATAGTAATCCAGATTCTTGTTAGAGTTTCAAGTTAATTTCTGAACAGCCAGTGGTACTGTGAGGAAACATTCCTTATGCTTTGTCAAAACCAAATCTGACTACCATTTCAGTTAGACCAGTTTCAAGCTTCTAGTTGTAGCTCTATAGTTAAATTGCCATTAAATGCTTTACTTAGTTAAATGAACTCCTATAAGGATTTTTTAAGCAAAATAGTTTACATTTATGATTGATTTCTTCTTTCCCATCATTGTAACACTTTGTTATTCTTTGATTCTTGCTTTTCCTCCTTGCTTAAGGACCTCCACTTAAGAGGTGTGTGAAAAGGAATAGTTTATTGTGGAAATAATTGCCCCCAGCAAAGATCTTCAAGAAACCACAGAAAATCAGAAAAAAAGCATGCACTCTGTGGGATAAGACATTTGCAGAAGGTTTTTGCATAGATGTTTAACTAGAATAAAGATCTCTCTAAGACTTATAATAAGCAAAATTCACTTATAACAGCCATCTCCTTATTCTCTAGTGTGTGTCTGGGGTTTATCTTGTGTCTGCAAGTTCTTGCATCAAAGCCACAAAACTAAAATTTTACCTTAGGAACCCAGTATACTACTCCTTAGCCCTGCAAAGGTATGAGGGTGATGATAGAGAGGCCAGGAGGTAAGCCTGGGTAAAAATGTTTGAAGCAAATGCAGTAACAATTACCAGAAACTTCTGAATCTTGAAGAATATTAAAGGTAAAATTATTTATGCTTCTTTGAAGATGTCCACATTTTAGCAGATGTATTACAGAGGATAAGTATATAAAATACAATTTGTATTATTAGGGTAGCTGTTTCTCTGACTTGTTCATTATGTTAATAATTTAATGCTCCCATCTGAGAATTACCTAACTCACTAATTCTTTTTCTGACTGTGATCCTACACCTCTAATAGAGAGGTCTAAATAACTATATGCAAATAGATTAGGCTTATTGCCTCTCAGAGTAAGCAAATTACAATAGAGAAAAAAACACCATGCTGCAGGATTCTTTTCAAGTGCATACAAATGACACACTTTATAATACAATGATCTTGCATTGTCATAATCTAGCATTTTAGAGCCATTAACATTTACTTGTGAAAATCTGGTTTGAAATATTTATTTGCAAGCTATACTTTATTTCCTAGGTGACACCATTTCTACAAATATAGAGACATAGATGAAGATGTCTCTGCGACCAGAGATACAGAGCTAGAGTTATGCTGCAAAGTGTGGATCACCTATTTGCTCTATGCAGAGGAAGAGATTTTCAGATTTTGTAAGCGTCAAAATCACCCAAACACTTGTAGAAAGGGGAGACAAGTGGTCCATGAAAATCTGGTCTCTGTAACTTAGTGCTTTATTCTGCTGAAATTGTTCACTGGAATAACACTAGTGTTCCCCTTTCCTCGTTACCACCTCTCATGTCTCTTCATCAGGAAAAGGCACGATTGTGCTCTCCACTCCAACCCCTCTGCATCTCACTAACCCATATGCAGTACCACAGGTTCCTCTTGTGTTTCTTAATTTGGTCTGGACAAATAATAATATCCTCTGGCTTTTTCAGAGTTATCCATTCTGGTATACATGTGCTGACTGATCAGCAAACAGAACAAACCAAGCAAACAACTATGGAGTTTGTACTTCAGCCTTTTGTCTCCATTCAGCCATTTGTTTTCCTAAGAGCTGTAGAAACATCTTATCCTTGAGATCTCAATAACACCAGAAGGGTCAAATGGCTTAAAAGTTACTAGAGGGAGTAACAGATAGCTAGACAAAAAAAAAAAAATTACATTAGCCTTGTTCTCTTTTAAGAACAATAAATCTAGAGTTATTTACTGAGTGCAATAAAATGCTACAGGGCATTGTTAGCATGGCATTTGGAACCATAAATCAAGTAAGTATTGAGATGCTGCTCTGAGAGTGGGTAATCATCAAACAGGGAGATCTAGTCATCAAACATTGAGAATGCCAGGCAAACAAAAAAAGAAGGCTAGACTAATCTATGGTACATCCCCTTCCCCGTGGATCAAAGAGGTTATCTATCAGGATGATGCCTGGTTTGTAGTGTCTACATTATGTTGTATAGGAAAGTCTGAAGTGAGTTGGGACTTGTCAGAAGATCAGATCATAGAGAAAAATGCAAGCTCAAAACTTGGGATTTCTTAATTGCTAATTATTCTTATTTCTATTTTACATGATATTAAGTGTATGCTAGAAGCTTCCAAGTGGAAAATCCACACAATAGTTAATGCAGTTCAAAAGCAGCATTAATCCTCCTTTATGGCTTGCAACACTCTTGGGAAAGAAGATACTGCACAGCTTCAAGGATGGAAAGACACTGGTGTTAAGCAATCTGAGGCTAACTAGCAACTTGCAAAGGGAGAAGTCCTAAACGTGTATTTTCCTGTGTGAAATCTGTGTATGTAGAAGTGGATTTACTTTCCCCATATACTTGTAGCCTATTCAGAGTTTGAGATCAGTGCATCCTGGAAGTTGGTGAGCATGAGCTAGTAACTTTAAGAATACTTTTCTCATATAGTTACTGACAAGTCTTTCCAGCTTTGAAGGAATTAACAGAAGAGGAATAATTTTGTCTTAATTATCATCCCAGTAAATTAAAACTAGAACACATGCATGTCATAGTCCAACATCACAGGCATGACTGAATCCTAGCAGTCGGTATGTCTTGATCAATATCATCTGAAGAATCCTTTTGAAATATGCTCAAGGTAACTTGCAGCCACAGATTTCACTAGATCTGATCTGTGTGAGATAATTGCAAATGGTATGCAGACTGTTTGCTCTGTCTTGTGGATTTGATATTGGTGACAGCTCCTAACCCTGTCATTCTCACTGACTTTCCGATGATTAAGACATGGAGTGCTCTTTTACATTGTACTCAGGACTAAAACAGGCACACACTTCCTCTTCCATTGAAACAGTTCCTGATGCTGCCTCCATATAAAAAATGGTGAGGCCTTACAACTGGACCTATGTCCATATAAAGCAAACCTGAGCTCTATTTCAGTCTGACTGCATGCAAGCTGAGTGCCTCTGAGCATCAGATTATCTTCGTGTTTCACATTGTAGAAGGATGTTGCAGAAGCTAGTCCAGAGCTGGCTGTGGTCCAGCAATACAACATTATCATACTTATGGTTAGATGCCTACAACTGGATAGCGTAGACTGCTGCTGCCACAGCTGTCTGAAGTTGTATCCACAGCTATCACTACCACTCAGAGCAAACTAGGTTTGGCAAACTACAGTGTACAATATCAGCAAGCCTGGCAGACTGAATTCATGGATGAGGATCAGCATAGCCTTAACATAAAGAAATGCCAAATGAAAAGGTAACTTGCTCAGAGTGGATGTATTGAATGTATGGGATGAGAGAAGCTGTCAAAGGAAGATGACAATGAAGCGCCTCACTTCACAAGAAACATGTCAGAAAGCACACAGAGAGAGTGGGTTCATTTTAAAATGCTCCAGAGATTCTTTTTTTCAAAAAGGATTCAAAATTTCAGAACTAGGTAGTGTGTAACACCTGGAGCTGCCTACATAGCTCACTGAACTTTCAGAAGAGAGAGCTGTGTCTGCAGAATAGTCATTATCCCCATGGGTAAATTTACCTGGACTGACCATTTGGCACTGTATCAACTTAACTCATTTGGTAGATGTTTGCATGATAACCATATTATATTTTTCTTTTTAAGCCACAGATAAATAATATCAGAGAGTATGCAAAAATAAGCCTGAAAACCAAACTCATTGTACAACAATAGTAATCATAACATAATGATTTACCCAGCTGTGACTCAAAAGAAAGCCAAGTAGAGTCTCATTCTCCGCACCCCAAGGAGTATCCAGCGGATGATACCATTGTTTCAGCTCAATCTCTCTCACTTAATCTCTTTCTCACCCATCAAGGCTGTTCTTGCCTTCATGTTTGCGATTCTGCCTTTCTGTGCCTGACAGTTGTAATGAAGATATGCCACAGTTAGTGACAAGGCAAGTATTCTAGAAAAATTCTGCCAGAAGAGATGAAAAGAAATAGCTAATACCTGACATTGGTATCTGGAAGTGATCACCAATATGTAAATTTATGTCATGCTCTGTAACATAGAAAAAAACATACTTGTTTAAAGGTCATCATTAATTAAACAAATCAATGAAAACACTTATAAATGCACGAAAGAAAATAACTCACTGTTAAAGTGTCATTGAAGCATAAGGATCCATAAAGGTGATATGGGAAAAGACAATACATGTTTGTCTCCATTTCAACACCAACTGTAGCTGGAAAAGTGTTATGGATTTTTAAAAGCTTGAAGTTGAGCTACTTGACTTAGAATAACAAATGTGTTTTTTTAAAAAGATAATTGTATTTACTTACATACTTTTATCACTCTTATCGCCTCAAGATACTGCAGCTCTATATACGTTCTACATTGGAATATGGCATTACTCTTCTCTCCCCATCAAATTTCTGAATTTAGGCCACTTATGTACTAAGCATGTGTAAGCTGCCACAGTATACATAGCTACACACATTAATATATATATCCCCCACATATGCTATGTAATATGTAACATGTATAGCACATAATATTCTCAGTGCAACATTGATGTTGGATCAGAAGGGTAAATGGAGAGTAACATAATGCATTTTTTCCTCAGCTGTGTAAGCAATCCTCATTTTGCTATTGCCTCACCTTTAAGTATTAGCAGGGGAAGAACCTCTTTGTTATTAATACACTTTGATATTAATATAAAAACAGAAAGTGCCTAGTGAGAGATGCATTTTCTAATATTATCCATAGTTACTATTACAAGATTCCCTGAATTAACTCATTGCACATTCTGAAGCAAACAAATATATTTTAACAGCAGCAGCAGCATGATCTTTTCACCCATTATTTACAAAGCTTTATGATTATGGTAACGATTAACTCCACAGGCACAGAAAAGTCAAGAAATTTATATCTTCTGGTCTTAGGAATTAGTGCAAAATAATGTGAAAGCATGCTGGTTTTGGCTGGGATAGAGTTAATTTTCTTCACAGTAGCTAGCATGGGGCTATGTTCTGGATTTGTGCTGGAAACAGTGCTGATAATACAGGGCTGGTTTAGTGACCGCTGAGCAGGGCTTGCACAGAGCCAAGGCCTTGTCTGCCTCTCACCCCACCCCAGCAGCGAGCAGGCTGGGGGGGCACGAGGAGCTGGGAGGGGACACGGCTGGGAGAGCTGGCCCCCACTGACCCAAGGGATAGTCCACACCGTGTGGTGTCATGGTGAGCATATAAAGCTGGGGGAAGAAGGAAGCGTGGGGGGGGAACATTTGGTGCGATGGTGTTTGTCTGTCTTCCTAAATAGCCATTACATGTGATGGAGCCCTGCTTTCCCGGAGATGGCTGAACACTTGCCCGCTGATGGGAAGTAGCGAATGAATTCCCTGTTTTGCTTTGCTTGTGCATGCATCTTTTGCTTTACCTATTAAACTGTCTTTATCTCAACCCATGAGTTTTCTCACTTTTACCCTTCTGATTTTCATCCCACTGCGGGGGAGTTAGTGAGTGGCTGTGTGGGGCTTAGTTGCCAGCTGGGGTTAAACCACGACAGAAAGTTACAATAGCATACTGATCCTGATACAAAACTGGGAAAAGTCAGGTACTGTCTTTCATTGTCTTTGACATTCTTTGGATTCCATCCACTATGTTTTAAATAAATATGCTTGAGATGCAATGGTATAATTTGTATCAGCATAATACTATAATAATTTCAGAAATATAATACAATAAACACTATCATTGTTTACATAATCAAGACATTCCCATCTCATAATCCAAGGATGCTTGTAACAATCTGTTGTATCACTTACATTAACATCATTACCTACCCTGAGTACACTGAGATGTAATTTAAAACAGAAACAACAGGGTATTGGGGATAAGGAAATGCTGATCAAAACCTTAAGGATTTCTAGAGGTCACAAACATCCTGGCAGTCTGCCAGGATCATAGTTGCTGACTAGAGAACACTTTCCAGTGTCCCTGCAATTCCAGGTTAAACACAGTTATTAAAATAAACACTTAAAAAAATAAGAATTGGTACTAATCAGGAGCTCATTTTGTGGGGGAGAATGGGAGAACCCTAAATTTTCTAATATCTGTAATGCTTGAAATAAGTGTATCAAAATACTAAAAATGTAAAACTACTACCCAGTCTAATTTATTAATTTTTATGCAATTCACTAAAGAAATTAGCTTAGTTAGCAGTAGTGGTTCAAAAATCAGATATAAAATCTGAGTGTACAAAAAACCCCTCCTATCGAAGCAGACATAGGCACGGGCAAAAACGTACTGTCATGAAAAAAAAAAGGCTTAAGGGACTGGGTAGTGATTAAATAGAAAGTGGAGCTTGTCACGTGTGGACCCCCAGTTTAAATACAGTTGTAGTGAGTATAACCGCGGCCAGTTTGTAAGTTTGCAGCCTAAACTATCTGTCACTAGATTTCTAATCCTTTGAGCATTGAATATTCTGGAAAGAAAGCAAGTTTGCCAGTTTCTTAATAGTGTCAGTAACCTATTCTCTTAAGCAGACAGACTTACTAAAAACAAAGATGAGAGTGTTTATTAGCAAATGTTTAGTTTATGAACACATTTGGTCTCATGGAAGAAAAATAAAGGTCTTTTAAACAGAAGCATGTTAGCTTTATTGATTGAATTTTGGGTGGAATCGTTAGCTGGGGGAACTAATTCTGTGACAGAGTGACAGGGTAGCTGGGCTATCTGGTAAGGTGGCGTGCCTCTGATTTCTCTTCTCTTTCACTGTTGTTTCAACACACTTTGAGTGAAAGCCATCTCAGTGGTATCTAAGTTCCCCTTCTGTGGGAGAAAAAAAAGGAAAAGCAAATAGGGAAAACTGTGATCCACCAGCAATATGCTCCCATTGCCAACCTTCATCCCTGACCACCTCTTATCTGCATGGACTGTGTGGATCCATAGCTTTTAAAGAAGAAATGAGTTTTATGAAATCTATGATCTATATAGACGCATCCCCCTCCCCGTATAATACAAGTCCTATGATTTTACTCAGCAGCTCCTGCAATCAGCATGTGGGCTGTGAAACCAAACTGCTGCTATCCTTCTGTACTGAGCGTTGTATTTTAGTGACTTTTTTTTTTTTTAATGGTAAATGCTTGTTTAATTTTTTTATTCACTTGCTTTGTATCATATATTAGTACAAACCAGAAGTGTAAAATATGCTTATAATCCTGAGAGTTCTGTTAAACCCTGACTGATAGTAGGAAAAAGGAGAAGAATACTAATGGAAACAGCATATACTGAAGATTTTGCTTTCATGTGAATGCAATTAGAGCTTTTCCCTTAAGCTAATAGGATAAGTAACTATATGAAGAAATCCACAGACACTGCAAATGTGCAGGAGGGAGAGAGTAGTGTTTGCTCGGTGTTCAATGGTCCATGTGTAATAAGCTGGCAGTTCCATCTAGTTCCTACCGGACAAATGTCTACATCAGAAATTCCTGTTTCTCCCCTCCCCCAGCTGCACATTTGTAAGTTTCTTCAGCAAAGCAAAAGGCTGAATTAAGAGGGACAGAGCTACATTTTCAAAGCTATTTTATTTTTCATTCTATAGATAGATACACACACAAATAAATTCCTATTGTGTATATGGCAGCGAGATTCAGGACATTGGTTAATTTCCTGAATATCTGTGCATGACTGACCAACTCACATGCCTTTTGCCAAATTATTCTATGAAATCTATTCTGATATTCCTAAACTCTGATCTTCTAACAGCATTTGCCAACCTGATATAAACAGATTAATACTCTGTCTCTTGAGACTAAAATAATGTTTTAGAGTTTTCAGTAGTTAGGCTCATTCCTGGATGATAGACTTGTAATAAATGACATACAGGATGGATCACAGCTCTAATTCATTTTTTAAAAGATGTTGAAATGATTCCTTAATACTGGTAGTTCTTCTATAGAAAATGTGGCATATACATAGCATAACGCAAACAAGCAGTGACTACATGGTAGTTTGGTACGGCACAATTATTGTTGGCATTAATTTGGGGTGTCTTATTTTTGGATTTTGCCTGCACGAGTAATGCACTTCAAAAGCCATGTTGACACAACCACTGCAGCAAACCACAGTTACATGTAGCTCGCACAGCTCTGTATACACCTGGCAGGAAACTGTCAGTCTTGCTTTGTTCCATAATATGCTCTGATCCGTAATATTTTAGCTTGATCTTGGCCAGGACATGGACCCCTTTTTTTTTGTAACATACCATATACAAAGTATGGAAAAGATAGTTGGGCCCATTCCTGCCCAGCTGCGTGGCTTGGGATGAGAAGGGCCAGGAACATGGTACAGGTGGCCAGAAGTTCCCTTAAATAGCTAGAGATGCATCATCCTTTTTAGGAGCTGGAGCGAGCACCAGGGATTGCAGCCCTTTTAACAAGGAAGAAGAACAGGGCGTCACTGAAGTTGTCCTTGTAAGAGCAAACCCAGGTGGTGCTCACTAGGAGCCAGGATGGCTGGCATAGCTTTGAAGCTGCTGTAAAGCACGTTGTGACTGAACAAAATACAGAATTAGGATGTAAATCATGGAAATACAAAAGAGTCTCTTCGGCTTTTCCTTTAGTTATGGGCAGTGGTTAATTACAATGAGCTCTAAATACTACATAGTGCTATGGATTTCTGACTCAACGAAAGCTAGCAGCAATCTTCAATTTTATTTTATTTTAATTTTTTAATCCTGACATATTGGCAAAACCATACAGTTTTTGAAAAATTTCTTAACGGAAAGGTTCTTTTCATATAAAAAAGGATTTTAAGCACTATATATGTTCTTCTTTCTCACAAGACAATGGCTGCTGACTCTCCAGTGCGTTCTGCCACAGCTAAAGATTCACAATTCTCTATTCAGTCTGTAAACCTTTTCATGCCTGTTATATCTTTTTTTTTTTTGTCTTCCAATATTCGTTCTAGTGCTTACATGTGATCCCTGTATGCAGCTGATATTACTGATCTAACCCAGAATTTATACTCTTTGCCCTCAATACTTGCAGGTTTGAAACAGCATTTAGCATACTGGGAATGGGGGACATTAGTATCATCCATCCTCTTATTGCTATAAATGGTCCCTACTGTATGAAATATGTTTTAATTTGTGGGCAATATCTTGCTAACCTGACTCCTACTTTCCTATACAATGTCATAAACCTTAACCTCACTCTGTGCAATCTCTGTAATTGTTTGAATGCATAGTGACTTGTCATTTGCATCCCATGAAGCTTTTATAACAATAGCAACTTCCATTAAACTATGCCACTTGGCTTCATCATACTTCCCCCAAAATATCTTTGCCATCAACATTTCTCAGAGTGGCAATTCTCCTGAGCTTTCCAGAATTTATAGGTCACAGGTAAAACAGCATGTTCTCTGCAAATGTTAATGAGTTTACAAACTGCTGAGTATTATAATGATAAATTTGATAATATTTCTCTACTGACTTTATACAGTCTTGGCATTGCAATATTTTTAGCTTATATTTGCTCTCAAAGGGCCCAATCCAAAGCTCACTGAAGTCAAAGAAAAGAGGTGTATTAAGATTAGCAGCTTTTGATCAAGCCTGAGACAGTCAGTGCTGCAAAAACATTATCTGCGCACAACCCTTATATGCAACTGAGATCTCCTTGCACCGCTGTGAGTTACTGAATCGCATTTTCTTTGCAGCTTTCCTCCTGATCAAGGAATCTATTAAAGTCCAAGCAGTCAAGGCAGCTGTCTTGAGTCAGATAATTTCCAGCTTCCTAAATAAAGGGAACTAATATAATATCTACTTTATGCCCACATCACTGTCATAACTCGCATGGTGTTGTGGAGGGTTTTCAGAGAGGAGGAGGGCAGAATGCAAGCAGCAGTGATTTCTAAAGGCCTGTCCCTGGTCAGTCCTCTGCTTCTGCAACAGGCTCCCTCTCCTGCTTTTACAGATACTTTCACCAGCCTTCTTGGGCACAGTTCACTTTACAAAGTACTTGCTATAGCTCTTAAATGTATCCTTTCATACCTGCAGGGGTATAGTGCAGACTTAACAGGAAAGAGGAGCGCATTGCTGTTTAGTGTCTCTGCTGGTACTGATATGAACAGAGAACTGTAGTCTGACATCTTTTGTGGGCATTTTAATGTATTTACAAATAGAAAGGTGATCCTTGTTTAGAAAGTCATTTTATTTGGGGGGTGTGTGTGCAGTTTTTTTGTTATGGTAAATGATGGCTTTAATATATAGCATTTGAAGTGCTAGTAACCAGACCTAGCACCACTTTTGGAGAGAAACAAAACTGTTTACACCTGCTTTGTTCAACAATTTTCTACAGCAAATTAACTTAAAATACAGATGACAAAACTAACATTTTTCAGATGAGAGTCTCCATGAAATACAGACCAAATACTGAAAATACCTAATGGTAACATCAACCATCCTTGTCACTGAAAAATGTGTCTTAAACGCCAAAGTCCCTTAGGTTAGTCCTTTATCAGAAGACCAATCACAAAATCACTAAACCTGTAAAGGCAATTGTTCACTGTTGCTTGAAGCTATTAGTATACATTTGTGAAAAAAAGTTTTATTCAGTAGTTCAGTCAGATACTCTTAATTATGTCAAACTTTAAAATCCATGTGACCTTTTTTGGTAATGGAAATTATTTAAACTCTACCTTGCCTCTGACATTTAAATATGGGGGACTATACCATTCATTTATTTACCAAGATAAACAGAGATTAATGTAAGATTAACAAAGTAAAGTGGATTCTTACAGAAACAAATTAAATTGTCAGAAAGGAATGAATAAATAGGACTGCTTCTGCCTTTTTTCTTTTTTTTTTACAAGTCATTAAGTTTACTTTTACACAGCTTAAGGATTAATAACTAGATACAAGTTACTATAAGCACCTGTCACCACTGCCAGATAAACTATTCTTTGTTAATGAAATGGAATTTTGTAAGGGTTTTGGTATCATACTGCTGAATGTCACTTGCGGAAAAGCTTATTATCTAACACGACTAAATGTTACTGCATACACTAAGTCTTATGCAAGTATCAGAAACTTCCCTTCACGTTACCAAAGAACAAGATTTTTGTTGTTTGGTTTAGACACTTGGTGGACTGCTTTGGAGGTCTACTGAACATTTAAATAATAGATTTTATTTTTAAGTTGAAACTGGTTTTGAAGTACTTTAGTTTGTGAGCTCTAGCATGGGCAGGTGTTTCTGAAATTCGACTATATGACTTTTTCAGTTTCTTAAAAGCGTGCTCTCATAGTAAGAAAAAGACATAGAAGATGACTGTTTCCATTTTCTGTTTTCTATTTTTTGCTAGCACTCTGGGAAAATGAATAGCACAAGCAGTAGTCCTTTCTATGCAAAAATAATGAAAGAGCCTCCTCAAAGGACAATGTTAATCCTTTCCTCTTCCATTCCACACAGCTACAACCATGAGCTAAAATACAAAATTACCCAAGTCCTCAGTATTAGACAAAACTAAAAATACATTTTTCTGATCTCACTTTTGTATTTTCCTTTTCTCCAAAGCATATGCTCTAGTTGGTGTACTATATTATGTAAAAACACTGTGTACACTTTACTTACTTTCTAAATATCTGGTGAAATGACTTTTTGACTTTTTCAGGGCATAGGATGAATGTGCAGTGAATTCACAGAAAAAGCTGTGTGTGGAATTTCTAAGATAATATTGATAGGTGTAATTTATTTTTTATTTACAATTTCTCTGGCCCTTAGTTTATTTTTCTTTCCTGCTGTCTGAATTCAATATCAAATAACTTTGCAATCCCACAATATTGCTTCAAGCTTTAAAAAAAAAATGGACTACAGCCAATGCCAGTTTTGGGCAGCTATCCAAAATTACACACCAGCTACATAGTGGAAAGTAACTTTCATTACCTTTGGATCACATAGCCACAATTTTCTTTTTCTTCTCCTCATTCCCTTGAGGAATGACCTCCTTGTCTGGGTTGCTCCCGTCTAGGAAATGTGCTAATTGTTATTACTTCGCTTCCTAGCATGAACTGTGTTTAATCCTGTGCCTGTTAAGTGCCTGAACAGTAGTTTCGTTGTACATCATGTACTGTTCGGAAACATAAAGCATAAACACTGTTAAAGGTAGCATGATTCTTTTAGCTCTTTGTTTTGAAGGTGAACTTTAGGAAAATGGTATTCATAATTTTCTATTTCTTAATGTATTAGAAATTTCTGTCCTAGTTTTGGAGAGATACTAGAGCCTACTGGCCACAGCTCTGACATCTTTAAACACAACTTAATTAGGGAACTAAACAAGTCAGCAACATACACAGCAGCAACAGCTATGCTGGCTGTTTCAGACACAATTAGAAAGTATGTGTCCCGAGTCTTAAAATCTTAACATTTGCACTATACCAATCCTGATTTTGTAAACACAAATAAATATAACAAATAAACTATAATTCCAACATACACATAAAATATAATATATTGTATAATGATTTGTTGGAGTTAAAATAAATGAATAATTGGATTTCATGAATGATTGTTGGATTTAAAAATACTTCCAAAACAATAATTTTTATGCCAACTTTATATAGCAAGATACTTACACAAATGGGAACATCAAATAAGCAGTTTGCCATATACCATGTACTTCTGAACAAATGTATGGCTATAGTTTACTGCATCAGTGACATTAGTATCAATTCATTGTTTCTATCTCCTCTGGTCATAGCAGTATTTTCAATATAAAATATCAGAAGAATTATAAAAGTGAAGAGGCACAAATATTTCTCAAATGATTAAGAGGCTTTTCACAAAGCCTATAACAAGTCCCCATCTACAAAATCAATAGTGAAATGAACCTCATACAACTCTAAGATTAGCTAACAGATCCTCTGCTTCACAGTAACTGATACTTCAAAGCTGAAGAAAAAAACAAGTGCTCCATGGATTACTAACATTTCAGCAGAACATTGTTGTAAATTAACTTCATGAAGCAATGTAACTGAAAATATTTCAACATGTCTAATTCCGTATTATATATGACAACAGTGAACATAATCAACAAGTTGAATGTCTCCACCCAAAGCTCTTACATTTCTGTCTGGTCCTTTTCAATAAATAAGCACTTAGTTTGGCCAACAGTTTGTGGGGGAACTGCTGCTGGCTCACATGGGAGTATGCAGGTACCCTGTTCAGTAGGCACCAGTGATGCCCATACCAAAAAGTTATTCAATATGAAGTAGGTCAATTAGGAGAGAAGTTGAGCTGGAAGTAGAAAACAAGACTTTTGGAGTAAAAAGAACATATTTGCTTTGGTTTTAAGAATGTCATCAGGCTCACATTGTGAAACACTAGTGCTTCTCCTCCAGGTCCTTCTGCAAAGCTAAGCCTAACTTTGCTTTTTGTGTAGATTTTGTTGAGGACTATGAGGGGGCAGTATGCCTTCCATTTATAGTACACCCACAGGTTTTGTTATTGCTCTTTTATTAAAGGCTTGATAGACAGAATCATTAGCTGTGCAAATTATTTTCTTACATAAGAAGAAGAGAGTGTCATGTTGTGATGGTTCAGGGGTGACTAGCAGCCCTGGTACCACCCTGCTTCTGTGTGGGTACTCCCTCCAGCTGCCAGGCCCTGCTTCTGCTGCTGGGTCATTCCATCTTTATTCTGGATCACAAGGCTTTGGAATCACCCTGTTCCCATCACCCTGCCATGAGAATGCAGATAGTGGTGCCGTGGGTCTCTGGCGAGTCCCTCAAAACTGTCCTGTCATGCATCCTACTTGCAGGATTGCTTTTTGGACAGGAAAAACTCAAAGTTTTCCCACCAAACTCCAACTGTCTCATGGCTGCTGTATTTGCCAGACATCATACTCTCCTCTACAACCCTGTGATTATAATAATCCACAGTAGCTCCTTTGAAACAAGGCACCATCCCTTAACACAAAAAAAAACCAGAGAGACCTGGAAAAAATATTAAAATTATGCATGGTTTGTGTACCTGGCTCATTTTTCTTAAGACCTTGGTGACCCACATGCCTCATATACCAGGAAGCCTGTGGTGCAGGCAAGTTGTATCCTTCAGTTCTTTGTGTCTGTGTTTTCAGCAATAACACCTCTCGGAGAGTGCTCATTTCAACCCCTAGTGATTTTCCTTTTCCTGCCTCTTTATTGAGGTGTATCACCCTCCTCCTTCCCACCAATTATAATAGCATCACTGCTTCACGGCTGTCTTCTGAGTCAGACTGAAAGGCTGTTATGACTTTAAAATAACTTAGCAAAAAAACCGTATATATGTCGTTAAAGCTAGATTGGTTCCTCTCACCTAGTCCTCAGTGTGGCTTCACAAAATGGGGCTGGAAGAACACCAGGGCAGCCGGCTACAGCTTGGGGGCATGAACAAGCTCTTTTGTTGGCATCCCTCCACTTTTAGCTGCAGGCAGCTCATATTTCTTCTGTAGACACAAGGTTTGTTTTCAACAATTGAGTGTCCTTCTGAGTTTGAAATATGAGAGAAATAAGCCTGCTAATCAGATTTGAGCCAGGAAGTGGGAACCCCTAAATTAATGGCTATTTTGTTAAGGACTCTTAATTCCTTTAAGAACCTCTGATTTCCTTTCTTGCTGATTTCCCAATAGCTCAGAATTAAACAAAGCAAATCCATTCACATATTTCAATATACCGACAGAAGTTGCATAGTGATAAAATAATTGTATATTAATCCCGTGTTCTTCACGTATGNAGCTACTACAAAGAAAATGAACTAAGCTGAAACCAGGACAACAGGCATAATATACTAGGCAAGTAATTCTTCCTAGAAGAGCTAATCAAAAGTTTTAATTTAATCAGTTCATTTTACGTTCATCTTTTCTGTTTTGTCAGCCTAATACACGCAGTAAAAATTTAATCTCTTCATTGTTTTAGTAATGTGAACCACCATTTTACAAAGAGTACTTGACTGATGGTCATAGCCAAATGAAACAATGTTTGCTTGCCCTCACAGTGATTTTAAATAACTGTTTTAATTCTGTGCCTTGAATAAAATACTTTCTTTCCTCAACAACATGAAAGACAAACAAGACAAATGTGAGGCTTGTGCTCATCTCCCCCTCCCCCCAATTTTCTGATATTGACTTAGAAATCTTTCACTATAAATAATTCCCAGTATATGCATACATCGTCTACAATGCCGTGGCTTTCTTGAGTCTCCTAGGAGCTCTGTGAGGCAGGTATGGGAAAGGTGGTGCTATAAACCCCCAAAATAAATTGTTTTTCTAACTGGAAACCATTAACAATCGTAAAAATAATGGTCAATAGAAATGAGACTTCAATCCAAAAGGCATGAAAAAATTAATGGGAAACAAAGTGATTTTTTCCTTCATGGCCAATGACCTTTCATTTATGGCCAAGAGAGTGCCAGTAATGGTAATGCAAGCCTGAGAAACAACTGTGAGCGCTATACGCTGCAGTGCGACAAGGCTTTGCCTGTCAGAAGCGTTCACAGAACACACTGAAAATAAGTAAATGGTGCCTTTGCTGTGGAGCACATGGATAAAAAGAACTGTTTGTCTTGCTTCCTTTTATCTTGGAAGATGCAAACATGGTCTTTTTGATTCTTTTTGTCTTTTCTTTCAGCCTATGCAGGCAATCGGGCAACCCTGGGAGGAACTCAGCATCTCAATGACCACACTGTGGAAAGCAAATATTCAGCCTTTCCATTATAATGTTTTACACAAAGATGTTTTCTAAACACAAAAATAAAAAAATAGGTTCATTTCCCCTCTTCTTTTTCCTGTCAGACAAGCCTTTCTAATGGCATTTTTATAAATGTTGGTAACTTCTGAACTTATGTTTATAGCATCATTCATAGCATTGCCATTACCACCACGGAACATACTGGTGAGAGAGGATCTTTTTTCCATAAGGCTTTTCTAATAGCAAATTTCATAAAGATATTTATTTTAATTAATTGAGCAGATTAATATCAGAACATTAAATGCAATAGTCTGATGGGTTAGAGGAAACCAAATAAGCCATTTGTAACTTATGCCAGGATTCAGACTAATTCAAGATCCAGAGAGCTGAAAGCTTCCTTTGTTCTGCACATAGTCAGGCTACAAGATGCAGCCCCTTGACAAAAACAAAATTACAAACCTGCTGCATTTGCTGTCAGAAAAGCTGCCTGCAATTAAGATCTTTTGCCACTGACAGTGACAATAAGAGTGGAAATAGGATTACATTCAGTGACCTTGAAATGTAGTTAGGTATCATTATCCCTCACATTTTATTTATTGGTATGAAAGAATTAAACCTGCTTGTCTCAAAAAGAAAAGTTACTGGTCTCAAAAAGAAAAGTTACTGAATATTATACTAGTTTCTATATATGTGTAGTTAATTGATACTGTTTGCATTAGCTGTATAAAACATAGTAAATCACTAAATATTGTACTATAGTGATGTGTGTACATATATATATATTTACATAACAGTAATCCTACTTAGACTTCAAAAGATGAACTTAACTCGATTTCAAAGAAATTACCAATTTACCAATCCATGGTCAAAACATGCTATTTTAGAAAAAAAATTTCAAACTGTAGAGTGAAGCAAAGGAAGGGCACTTTGAAACTACATATACATTTAAAAATAAGACTTTGCTGCTAATGGGCTCTCTGTTATCTTTTAGTGGTGCTATATAAAATTGTCTCCTGCATTTTTCAACCCCAATTATAAAAATGCTATCGTTTGCTTTGGCTGGCACAAGATTCTTTTGCTCCAGCCTTTATAGATAGAACAAAAGGAACCAGCCTAACATAGAAAAGCTCTTAAAGACTCAGACTTATCCATGAGAAGATTGTCCCAGTGTAGGACTGCAGAAGGCACGCTTCACAGGGTATGCTGAGGCAGCCTCACCATGCTGTGTACTACAGACTCTGGAAGAAAACTATAGCCAGCTAGGCACTGCCACTACACTTCTGCATTCACTTTCTGACAAGCTGGAAGTCTTAATACCATGTGCCTGTCCTGTGAATACAAGACACTAACTTTTGAGGTGTTCCTGAGGTTCTTGTTACTAAACTCAATCCATTTTAAGACAGTTTTCTGATTCTTCCTTTCCCACAGACTCTCCTTGTTACATAAAATGCCTGTAATACCAGTAAAATATGCAATCCAGGCACATTAGCTAGCTGAGCAGACTGAGACCACTGACTGTTATTTAACAACTTTATACAGGTGCTATGTAAAATAAATAAATGATTTAATAGCTTATAGGAAAAAGCTAGAAGCCTTGACTTCAGTTCCTAAAATTTTTATAACTGACTTTATGCTTTCTAATAATGCTGAGCTTGTAATCCTATTAGTCAGCTCCCATTTTCATGGTACACTAATTTGAATGTTTTCATTATTTTTCCTGGAATACATGGATTCTGCAGGCACAGTTTCAGGTCCTCTCCCACTGTTTTGTGTTGCTGTGCTCCTGCAGCTGGAGATGGCAGTTCTGAGAAAGCAGGTGTGTGGCCAGAACATCCTCATGACTCAGTAATCCCTGGCTGCCAGAACTATCCCATAGGACTTTTGGCTGCCAGTTTTCATTAACTTTAAATCAGTTATTCTTTTGTGAGGAAAAAAACCCCAGCCTCCCTAGGGTGGACTTAACATACACCTATATAAACAGATCATGTTTATATATCACATGGGAGGGAAGTATATGTTGGTTGAATTAGAAAGGTTGCTCAGTATCGATTTAGAATACTCACAAATGAGTTTTAAAAAACACTGCAAATGGGGACCCAGTATTGTGAGAGAGGAAAGAAAAGTAGTGGACAGTTTGCTACAGGTCACTTTTTTCAAGAAGACCTTTATTTCTATATTGTGGTGCATAATAACATACAGAGGGTCATAGTACCAACCCTTGCCATGAAGGCAGTTATTTCAGGATTTCATTACTTATTACTTAAAGGAGGATCTCTACGTTGCTGTAGCTCATATTCTGTAAAATAATGGGCCTGTTTTTAAGGACTGTGGCTTTTAGAGCCTTTTCTTATCTCTTTCAAATACTTCTCATACAGTTAAAGATACGCTGTCTTTTTATTTCCTAGAAGTTACACAAACACACTGATCGGTGTTTTAGTGAGAAATTAGAGAAGTTATAAAATATGTTTGTGTCACTACCCCACAGCTGAAGTCAATGAAACACTCCTGTTCCAGAGTGGGAAGAGTTTTCTAACTCACAGAAAAAAATTAAATAAAACGACATTGCAGTAGCCATCTTACAGATCTGCACATAATAATTATCTAATACAAATTTAAAAAATGCTACGTTCTTCAAAGTCTTCATGCATACCAGGTGCACTATACAATAAGCAATATATAGTCATAGAATCAAAATTTAGGGTGGAAGGGATCTTCAGAGGGTATCTAGTTCAACCGCATGTTCAAAACAGGTCTAAATAGGTCAGATTGCTCAGGGCCATGTCCAGCCGAGTCTTGAACACCTCAGAGGACAGCGATTCTGTAACCTTGCTGGGAAACCTGTTGCAATATTTAACCACTTTTCTGCAGAGCAGCATCCTTGAAGCTTGCACTGTTGCATGAGATTCCTTCACAGATGCAAGACCACATACTTTCTCTTGTTGAATGTCATGAAGTTCTGCTCAATTCATTTCTCCAGCCTGTCCAGGTCCCTCTGAAGAGCAGCCCTGCCCTCCAGTGTGTTCACTGCTCCCCCCGATTTGGCTCCCCCCGTACTCACTGAGAGTATACTTCATCCTATTCTCCAGGTCGTTATCGAAGACATTAAATAACATTGGTCTCACTGCTAATCCCCAAGGGACCCCACTAGCTACTAGCTGCCAGCCAGACTTGGCGCCGCTGGTCACAATACTTTGATCCTAGCACTCCAGCCAGTTTTCCACCCACCCTGACTATTTATCCTGTCCATATCTCATGAATTTGTTGATAAGGAGGGTATGGCAGACTGAGACAAAGGCCTTGCTAAAAATTAAGGTACTCAATGTCCACTGTCCTCCCCTTCTCTGCAGGGCTGGTAACCTCATCCAAGAGAGAGCAATGAGGTTGATCAGGCATGAATTTGCCCTTTCTAAATCCCCGCTGGCTGCTCTCAATCACTTTCTTGTCTCTCGTATTTAGAAATGGAGCTAATTCCCTTAAAAGCTGTAACTTTATCAAGGACCAAGGTGAGGCTGATCATGGATTTCATTACAATAAATTGACTTGTTACTGTTTCACTTGCATTAAATTAAAACAAAAAAAATCTAACACAATAAATTACTTAGTAACTTTTATGTACTTTAATACTACAAGTCAGTGGCTTCAAATATGTGAAAAAGCAACAAACCTGCTTGTATCAAGAAACATCTCACTGACTGAAGAGGGACGGAAGCAGCATATTACCAAATATATGAGATAACCATGAGTCAGTTAATTTCACAGATTACTATAATGGAGGTATTTTGCTACTATTGTGCAAAAATTATTGACGTACTTGTAAAAGGCAAATAAGTAACATCCCATTTCTTTTCTGAGAATGCGTGAATAAGGAACTCAGTTAAAAAAAACAACCTAAATCACTGTTAGTCTTTGGGACTTATCCTGTAAAGTGCTGAGCAAATACTTACTGAATAAAATGAACCTTACTGAATAAAATTCTAATTAGAATAATTGAGCTTTGATAACTGCTATTTCATTAAACATAAATTGGTTTTAAACTAATTGTATTTGCATTGTGTTATGATTTATATTAATGAATGCATTAATGTTTATACTCTGCAAACTCTTTTGAAGTAAAATATTAAAGTCTATACCACTTAATCTCAAGTGAAATGCCCTTTGAATACAAATCTGGCATGGCACTAGTGGAAAAGGTTCTGTAAAGGAATATGGTCCAGATCTTCACTGTTTATGATTAAAAGCAGGGGGAAGGTGACTGTCAGCTTTTTGGACTTCCTCTGTTCTAGACAAGGGGACCTGTGTACTGGTACCTGCAGTGTAAGTCAGGGTACAGTGCGGGATTTCTCTAATTTGGGCCAGCTGCCACCAATCCTGCAGAGCTTATGATGCAGCCTCACTAAACTGCTTGCTCTAACTATACTTGTTATTCTAGTAGTAAAGTGTACAGTGAAACCCAATAGTTTTAGATATGGTGAAAGATAGAAAAATCATGCAGCCATCTTCCACTGAAAACAAGAACCCCCCCGCCAACCAAAACCAATCCAAAATAAGGAGGTAAGAGAGTAAAGTGGTCCTGAATCTATCATAACAGAGCTACGTAATAAGTTTCTTTTTCTGGCACTGAGAATGAATACCATGAGGTCAGTGCTAATACAGACCTCTCCTGTTGGGCAAATCAGGAAAACCCTATTCCTCAGCGATGCCAGGTCCCATTGCCATGGCCAATAAGGCCTTGTCTCGAAAAAACAAAAACAAACAAAAAAACCCCAAACAAACAAACAAAAAACCCACACCAAACCCCAAAACCAGCTTTAAGCAGCTTTAACCTGAAGGGGAACCTGAGACCATGCACAGTGGTGTGTTCAGAATGGCTGCCAATAACTAAGCATTTGCTCTGGGAATTCAACGTTACACATAAAGCCTCCTTTTGTATAGTTGGTCTTGCTTCATTTCATTTCAGTTGCTATCAACAGACAATAGTCAACAAATAATCATAAGAATTATTGTCTAGTTGGACTCAGAAACATGAAGCCTCCATTGCTGTTCTTGTTGTACCTGTGGTATATAACTCGCCACTGCTCTCTGACCAAATTGTTACAATTTCTACTGTAAATTTACAGTACAATACAAAATGCAAAAAAAACCCAAAAGTACTAACCCTCTTAAAACTTATTCTTTTCATCATCATTCCTAATGTTGACCTTATTCACTGGAATATTTGCAGAAGGTAAAAACTGGGAGAAAAGAACATGGACACAAATTTGTTCAAATATTCACATGACTATTCATATGAACGGGTGTGCATTATTTCTAGATATTGCTTCCATGAGGAAAATGGTGTAACTTTTGAATATTAGACAATGTTCAAAACGCATGCAGTAATAAAAGTATTAGGGAAAAGTTCTGGGTTTAAAATCTGTTCCTTTTCTACTAAAAATGATTGCCTAAAAACCTATTTTCGGGAGTTTGCATTTCCAAATTCAAGTAGACTAAAACAAAATAATTGATTAATTGTATGCCAGCTGACCATTAATTTTGTTTCATAAAGCAAATCATCCAATTTTCTGATTCAAATATGTTGAATATTCAGTGGCATCCCATAATTCTGGAACGGGAGGCAAGGATAGGAAGATCACTTTTTGTCTAAATGATTCTTAACAGCTGGAAATCTGAAACTCCATTTGTCAGACACTCTAGCACATTTCCAAGAGCTTACGATACCTTGCGTGCTACAGGACAGATCTCACTGTTTCTATCCTAAACATTTGTTGCTGTTCAGTATTTCTCATAAGCCTTTTGAGGTAATCCTAGTTTAACTCACTAACTGATACTACACTTCTACTGATATTTTGGACTTCCAGAAATTTGGAGACTGTTGTCTTTTTGCCTAGGCGTCTATTGCAAATATTTGACACGATGTGAGTAGTTGCTGTGTAAACCCAGACCAAAAATAATCCTCTGTGAAGGTAAACTTTATCTCCAGGGTTTGGGTCAAAGCTGAATGGGAACTTCTCTGGAACTTGGTGCTTGCAGGGAGGTTTTGATTTATACTTAGCTGGTATTCTCAGCCATGTGAGATGAGATGAGCATGGTTAGTACTGTCACTAATGATAAAGCCAAAGGTAAACAAGGGAATTTCTTGGCAAAGCAGTGCCTTACATTTTGAACTTTAAAATGGAAAAAAAAGCCCAAACAATTAATGCCTTTTATTTTTTTATTTGCTACACACATTTTACTTGCGTAGTTTGATTAGCCCTCTCAATATTTTTGACTTTTGAGTTTTTGACAGTTCTATAGTGAAGTCTAACTCATTCAAGCCACTGAATAAGTGGTGTACAAATGAGGAACACCTATACCCCTGGCTCCCTGTAATGAATGATGCATTGCACTTTAGGCATGCAGGTAGCTGTCTTGGAAGTCTCAGAAGAAAAGTAGAGGTGGTCATACTGCTTAGCAAGTCTGATGCCTTTAAGACATGCTGAACTCCCAGTGCAATTTACTGCTCTGTGCATGCACCTGTATTCCTTTTAGCATGAGTTAGACTTACTGTAGGCTTGACTTCCTACTTGACTTCCAGAGATCTGAAAATCTAGGGTGATGTGATAAATCACTCTTTTTCTTCTTAGATAATATTTGTCAGCATCTCCAGGAAAACTCACTGGTAAAGAAGTTGTGAATCTCTAGATGGATATTAATATATAGATGGAGTTAACGTGGAGGAACGAACCAACTCTCTTAGCATTTTAAGAATGACAATTCAGATATGTCCAGTAGTATAAGCATACCTTTCATACCTACTGAAAAGCCAGGTCAGGTTGTCTTCATAACAAGACTTTCCTTTCTAGAATTATGCCGTACATTCCACTAGAAAGCTTTGCATAATTGCATATTATTGGTTATTTTAAACAAATGTAAAGCAACATAACCAAATTTAAGACTGTAGTTTAAGTGTAATGACTTATTTTTATTTTTTCTGCTTTCAATATCTGGCAATTTTTTCTGAAGTGCGATCAGTCTAAGACAGTGCCAAGAAGTTCTTTTTCACATGAATATCTCTATCTCATACATCAGAAATACAAAGTGTAGTTTACTTAGTTAATTACAGTGCTGTATGTATGTCTGTTTAAGTGATCCTTCATGCGTTCTTCAAATATGCAAATAGCATAATCCTTGTTTTTAAAGAAATAGTTACACATACTAATTCGGGATAAAAATGTAGTCTTACTGCAGCCTGATGAAAAACATCAAGCCTGCCTCCCTGCAGTATTCTGTTTTCACCAGAAGAACTCTGTTGACTTAACTGAATTTAAGCTGTGATTAAGGCAGTGTAGGAAAAAATGTGACAAACATAGCTTATACACCACAGATGTAATAGTTTATCATTTTTTCATCAAGAACAAGGATAAAATACTACATATACTTAGCACCTGATAACAGAGACAAAACTAGTTACTGCCATTTGCAGTCTGGCCACATTAGGGCAAGGGATTCTTAAAACTTACAAGGGGGACCAACAGAACAAAGGTATATTGGGTGAGAAATACGCTGTAAAAGGAACTCTGGAGAAGAGATAGCACAGGAGTTAAAGTGCTGCTGTGGTGTTGTGTCAGCCAACCCATTCTACAGTCTACATTCTACAATTCTACATCCCCTACTGAAACACAAAGGAAAATCTGCTTTCTGGAGTGTATAGGTGTCTCTAAGTTAGATGGACAGAATTCTTTAGAACAAATAAAAACCTACTCTTTTGAATGGTGGTTTTAATAACAAAATGGGAAATGTAAATGGTCTGTACGCTGTTCTACAAAGATTAAAGGTGACAGGAATATATTCGAGTTCAACAGATTGTCTTATGGTGAAAAATAACTTTGTAGAATAGTTTAAGTGCTGAATATAAAATGTTTTGTGACAGAAATTTCCTACAAAGGAAAAATTGAAGGAGGCATGTTTCCAGCGTAGAGTGCATGTATCGGACATACTGTGAAATTCACGAGTATTTAGTTGTTGCTTTTGTAAAATATAAGCAGTGAGGTCTCTGCAGTTTTCAGCCAGTGTCATGTCTGATTGCACTATTTTGCGCTAAATGTTTCAAAAGTTGCAAGCAGCCTTTGCTAAATGATTATCTATAATCAGCCATACCTATCTGATTATCAGTGACTTCACTGGCTAAAACACTCTATGCCTTTGGAATACTTACCCCTTAGGGCTTTGCTCCTAGGCAAATGGCTAGATGACTAAAAAAAAACTGATGACTAAAAAGGCAGATGACTACACAACTTGTGGGAGCCTCAGCTCTTGCCTAACAGTTGAAATTTGACATTGATTAGCATCATCACTACAGGGGCTGTCCTTTTCCGCTCTAGTGTTTGCAATACCCTTATACCATCTATACTGAGGAACTATAACGACTTCTGTATATGTATTGCTGCATAGTATTAAGAGGTCTGTTAGAATCTCGTCCTCGGTCTAGTAGGTACAGCATTATGTTATCACCCAACAACATGCAGTGATAGAGAGGGCAAACTATAGCTTTTCAAACAAAGCTGAGGATAATTTAGTTTGCATCACCAGCTGGATCTACTGGTAGAAGCTAAATTTCATCTAACCTTTGGGCATTGCACGTACTTTGTGCATATCTTTGGGAGGAAATAAGAACATAATAGATTATAAAGAAAATAATATTCCTGCCGATAGATTTTCTGTCTTTTATTAAACGTGTCATGACTGGTGGATTCAGATATATTGTTTTGTAAATGTAATTATTTTTTCATATCAGTATTAGGAAAGAAAAGTAAACAGGATTCAATCTAATTTATGAGACACTTTAGAAGATGATTTGAAACAGACTGATTACAGTGTATCAGTCTTAATTACAGTATATATAAACTAAACAATATGAAATATTAATCTGCTGTTTTCAGACCAAAGAATCAATACACAGAATAGAAGTTAATTGTTTTCATGCACTTAAATCAAGAAATGAACACCACTTTATGTAGTTTTAAGATATTTCTGGAATTTGACAATTAAACTAAAACAACCAAAATCTTATTCCTCTAAAATAAAAGCATGAATCTTCAGAACTAAGCACTTGACTGTTTTTTTTAATTGAGTTTTTGAACATAATCTATTTTTCATTTGCTTATTGCAATGCTAAATAAAAGCATAAATAATTTAA
>VZTL01005918.1:15671-43065 GCA_013400535.1 Scopus umbretta | reverse complement strand
GGGTGGGGGGTTGGTCCAACTGTTTATATTTTCCTTGCATTGTGGAGTTGTCTGTAATTGCTGTTGTCAAATTCAGTTTTGAAACACTTATGATGAAAAGCCACATTTTCTTATTTTTATTGTAACTGATTTTGCAGATGCAACACTCTTCAATACTTGGTCTTAAATTTTTGCATGTGGAGGCAGATCATCCTCCCTCGGCAAAGGGAGTGCTCCAGGTTTAGCAGAACTAGAACTAACGCTGCACTGGGTTGGGAGGGCCCAGGGACACGGCTCTCTATCCCAGGGGCTGGTGTCATCCAGGCACCCAGGACTCAGGGGAAAAGGCAAGTCCTGCACCCACTAGCAGAAAAAATTGAAGAGTAAGAGTTAAAAATCACAGGGGATAAAAAACTTTTCTCTCTAGATTCTACAGGGAAGTACTGGGTCTTTTCTTACCCTCTTTGCTTACCTTTTCCTTTCCATGCGTATTTCAATTCCAGCTTACATCCATAAGGTGCATGGAAGATCATACAATTGGCAATTCTTTGGCTAGTGGATGAATTAATCTCAAAGGATTGCCTATATACCAGTTCACAGAATTAATAATTCATCTGCAGGAAAAGAAGAGTATTGTGCTTTACCACTTGGAATAGGAGGAAGCTTGTTACTGAATAGAGAATAAAATACTTTTCTACTCCTGCTGTAAACTGCTGAGGTCAAGTCAAAGACTTCAGTCCTTGCTACTGTCATGGCAGAGCCTTTTATAAACTCCGAATTCACCTTCAAATACAGGTGACTACTTCAAATACAGGTGAGTACTTTTGTTTGGATTTTCTTAACTGGATTTTTTAATGCAAAACTAAACAAATAACTACCTCCATGCCTGCCTTTCCTGCCTCATAGTAAAGCATTACATATGGACTGCAAATATTCTCAGGCAACTTTTATCCTTAAGTTACAATTTATATACCCCACTCCAAAATGTATAGGCCCCTCAAGAAGTAATAGATCACAGTTACTGTATTATATCCACCAGAATTTCAGAAGTCAAATCTGTGCTGGGTATAGTACTTAAACAGACAAAAGGTCCAGTAGGCTTCCCTCATGCTCCATCTTTACAATAGTTTGATTTACCACATAGCTACTATAGGAAGCCTCAGGACCTAGAGGACTGAGACAGAACCCATTTGGCATGTTTCGGACTTTTCGTATGGTTTAGCTGTCAGACAGCAAAACTAGCATGATCCAGAGTTTTCCTGGTCAACGGTAAAGAAGTTTTAATATGCTGTTCATCCCTTTCAACAGTATTTCTATTCTCAAAGCACGAAAGATCTTCTAGGTGTTCCAAGCAACAGTTGTACTTGGATTAAATGGTAGGAAGTTCCATGTCTTCGGAGAAGCCATTTCTCTGTAACTACTCTGTAGGTCAATGGTGCAATTGCAGGAAAGTTTTGGCAAGCTGCTTATCACTCTTGCAATACAGTCTGCACCATCAGGATGCTTTCAAATTTATTTTGGAAAGCCCAAAGCAAAACAGTTCTCTCAAGCAAAGGAAGGTTTGGGTGTTGTCATGGAAGTTTTCACAGCTAGTGAAAATCGGTAGCAACCTACCTCTGCATGAAATGCAGACAAAATGGCACCATAGGGAGTAATAAATAGTGTATAATGGAAATAAAAGCATAAATTGGGTTTTAATAGCAGGTTATGAGATTTAATTATATATCACTAAAAGGAAACATTATCTTTCCTTTTGACGAGAAGTTTTACATGTACGGTTACAGTTCTAGAAATGGAAAAGGAAATAAAATTAAGACATTTATTAAAGCACAGTATCCAAAGGAATCTCAAACCAAAGACTATCTTCTTTCTTTCTACTGTTAAATATATCACATATTTTTCTGAAACAGTGAAAATATAAATATTCCACATACTCCATAGCTGAAAATATTTAATTAGAAATGGCTTTAGTGCAGTCTGATTCAATGACAGATGTTCCAAAACATTCATATATTGAAGAAGATATTTACACTTACTCTGTAATGTTGTACAGCTAATAAATGTGGTTTATTTCTATATTTTATTTAATCTTATATATTTTATTTAATAAATTTGTATAAATTATTTTAGAACATTGTGTTTGTTTTGTTATATATCATACATGTCTGTTATATAATTGTCATAAAATAGATCTAAATTTTACTAAATTTTTTATTATCAGTATAATTACATTCATATTTTTGTGACACAAGAGCTATGAAGTATAAGACATACAATAGAATAAATTGCCACAACACATCTGGAAAGAAATCATGTCAAAACTTATCAAGTACTGTGTATAATGTGGGTGGACAAAGGAATCCAGATTTGACAGAGGGAAAGTACATATCCAGGGCCAGATACTCAGCTGGGGTAAACTAGCAGAGCTACATCGGAGGCAGTTGGACCCACCACCGACTGCATTGCCTCCCAGGTTGCCCGATGTGAGCGCAATTAAATTGGGCTGAGTTAGCGTCCGGCAAATTAAATTACTGCAAAGACTCCTGAAGGATGAGCACTCAAAGAGTAAAGGTGAAGAAAGAAATGGAGGTTGGGGAGGAGGAGGAAGCGAGAAAATCACCTAGGGAGAATGAATGAAGACAGAGAGAGTCATGTTCTGTGAGATGGGGAATGCCACCCTGCATCCACTGAATTCAGCTGAATTTGGAGCCTGTTCAGCATCTAGCAGGAATATTTAGCATTTTCAAGAATAATATAAATATCAAAGAAATGGAAAGAGTAACTAGAGGTAAACCTGGAGAGGCTTGGTCAAAGAGATTAAATAATAAAGGAGCAAATAAAGTATAGTGAGAAAGAAAGGAGAAAGAGAAAACAGGTTGAAGAGAGAAAAAAAAAATTATAGCTAGAAAAATGATAACCAGAAAACACCAAGGGGGAGTGTGCATATATACATATATATGCAAAAATATACACAATTTCGTGGTGAAAAGTGAAAAAAAAAAAAAAAAAAAAGAAAGAGAGGGGGGAAAACAACANNNAAAAAAAAAAAAAGGAAGGTAGGGAGGCAAGCTACACAAAATAGGAGAGAAAACCAGGGTGAAGCAAAGTGCTGGTGAGGAAAAAAAGGAAATGCATAAAGTTGGGTGGAGGCCTGGAGGAAAGCCAGAGCTGCAAAAGAAGAGAATGGAAATTTAAGGAAAAGTTAGCACAAGAAAGAAGTAAAATTAGAGACAGAAGCATAGGATAGATCACTGAAAACATTAATTTACTTCAGAGATGAAGCTGTGCTGTGTAGATTTGTCACTCTGAAAATATTTTTTAGGGAAAAGCATTTTTCCTCTGTACAGCCAAGAGGGGAACAGCTTGGCACAGCAAAAGAAGTGGAGTAGCACTGCCTAATTTGCTATTCATCCATACACTTACCAGTGATAACAGTTTTCTGACCACCAGCTCCCTGCCAGCCATCTCTATTCTTGTGAGTCTGACCTAAATTTTTTAACCCACTGCAATAAATTCGATCCTGACCAAAGCTTGTAGGCACGTGCATTGATTTGCTTGCTTGAAAGGCAGCGTTTCTCATCCGTTGGCCTAAACTGTGTTCTCCACTGAAGCGAGCAACTCAAGTTTTGTGCCATGGCTAGTTCCCCTGTCAGCACACAGAAGACTGGGCCAGTGGAGACTGGGACGAGGTGATGCTCAGCTGGTGTGTCACTGGAGCTGCAGTGCCACCGGGTGCAGGGGATACGCACACCAGAGTCACCGGGCACAGTGACTGTGGAAACAGAAAGCCCCCCCGCCAGAAAGAAACGCAGCTATGGCCACCTCCTGTAGAGCTCTGTTGTGCTGATGGCAGCCCCTCAGGGGTGTCCTTGCCCTGCTGCAGGTCACCCATAGCCACAGTCCCTCAGAGGTGTATGTATGTCCCCCTTAGCAGCACCCAACCCTGTTTCTCAAATACATCCTCTAAGAAACCCCATAGACTCCTCCAACTGCCCAAAGTTCTGGTGTACTCTGGGGTGCTCAGCCCAGTGCCAATGCCATTGGGAACCAGCTGTGGCCCGCACAGGGCAGTCCATGGCCTCCTCCCACACCCGGCACCCCCACAGCCTCCTGCTGCCCACATCCAGCTGCTCATGGCCAGCACAGCCCCTGGCAAACGGCAAAATTGAAGAGCAAAAGAAAAATCACACTTTTCTCAAGCGAGGGATCAAGCAAAGGGACATAAGTCAAAGCAGACTTGTGAGCCAGCTTTCCCAGTTCTCCCATGGTCGCCCAGCTCCTGCTTATTTTATGAGAGGGACTCTCCATAGCCTGTGCTCCAAGTCCCTTGAGCAGCGCAGGCTCATTCAGTGAACCCAGCTGACGCCCTGCAGCCTCAGGAGGGGTTGCTATGAGAACTTGTTAATGTTTTTTTGGTAATCTGGAAACCTAGCAATTAATTAGATGTTATTAGTATTTATTCTTAAACTAGGACAGAAACTACTTTGTCATGGCTGATGTACAATACTCTGAAGCTGCCAGTGTCACATATGTCAACATCTTGGCGAGAGGGAAGCTTTCAAAAGTAGACTCTGAAAAGACAATTTTTATTTTAATGATTCATCACAGTTTTCTCCATGGTCAAGAATGCCTTTTTTGAATGATCACATTGTTGGGATAATTAAAACAATATAAAATAAGTGGGATGAATAAATATGTTTTTCTAATGAAAATCAGCATTGGAAAAGGAGTATTCTTTTGTGACTGAGTTTCTGCATACAACAAGGGTGTTTATAGCAGTACAGATGGCTTGTGATTTGACCTTAATTTAAGTTTCTGGCTGGATTGTACTCTGTATCAACGGCAATTGTAATTTTAATACCAGTCCTGTATTTAATTCCAAAACTATTGGAGTTGTGTATTTGTTTACATATTTTGCTCCGAGATAAAATCTCAGTGACAGTGAATAAACAGTGTCATGAAATCGCTATTTATTTATCAGTACTAACAGAATTCATTTGGACTGAACTGATTTTCCAAAAGGGTTTTCAAGGGGTTTGTGGGTTGGTTTTATTTTGTTTTCTGTTGGGTTTTTTTTGCAAGCATTTTAACTTTATTACCATGTTGCCGAAAATGCTGGCTTTGCACTCAATACTGCTCTCACTTGTTGTGTCCTTCTGTGTAATAGAGTTTTACTTAGCAAATACACTTTTAAAGTAAGGGCTCCAAGTACTGATATTTGCTTATAATCTTACCTTTTGGGGAAATATTTATGAGGTAAGGCATCCTGTGGAAATTTTCTTTTTTCCTTCTGTAAAATACACCAATTTAATAGTTTTATTCTGCTATTTAGTTCTGCTATTTTTATAGACTGATTATTGCACATAGACATATTATGGGGATAAGGAAGAAAGAAAACCTGCTTAAGCTGTAACAACACCACTGGTACAAGAACAACTGGGTATGACTGAGTCATGAAAGCTGAAAATAAGCTTAGGTTAGAAATTTTAACCATCACAGAACTGAGGTTCTGCTCTAGCTTTGCAACAGACGACAGGGGGTCAAAAAGCCAAGCTTATTTTAAGACACAAGCTGTCAGAGAAGTTTGACAAACAGAAGAGGTGTCTTTAAGGAGAGGGAGGCATGATTTTAGGTGATGAATGAAATGGGTATTTTCCATGGTAGTAGTTTACAATATAAAGCCTGATGTGTTGTGAAAAGGGCCAGAACTATTCTGAGTATGAACCAGGAGGCTCTGTCTTCCAGTGCTTTGATCTTTGATCTCTGCACCCAAATGAGGAGTTGGGGATGACCTAGAAATGGACAGTTTAAACACACTGGATGAAAGACTTGTGAAAAGGAGGAGGAAACAGAAGTTTCAGGGCAGACATAAAATGTAAGTTAAAGACCTGGAAAATCAGCAAAGAGTACCTGATAAAATGGTGTCTTGTTGCTCGTGTTAAACCGGCTGTTAATTGTGTCCACTTGCACTTGTCTTAGGTGAGGAAGGGAAACAGACTTGGTGAAATTCTTGTAGTAATGATAAGCGAAATGATAGGCGAAATGGTGCTCTGAAACCAAGGATCTCCTTATAGATCTTCAAATTCAGATGATCAAAAAGACTAGGCTTTTTGCAAATCAGCTGTGGCACAAAGCTGAGAGGAGACTTCTCAGATACCCCTTGAAGTAGCATAGCAGAACAAATTTAGGCAAGGTCTTAGGAACTATTTTTTATTCCAGAAAGTGAAACAACTAAGAGGGTGCTCTCCTACACTTGGTTATAACCAACCATTAAATGGTGAGCATGCATTAGCAATTTCAGTAAGACTAACCAATAACAATTAAGGTTTATGTTTCTTGGGAAGGGGGAAGGAAAACATAAAGATCGAAATTTAAGGAAGCACCTTCATAGTGTATGCTATTTTCCCTGGAAATTAACGTAGGAAGGAGTTCAAAAGAGCAGACAATTTCTTAAACAGTCTATGCTAAGGGTATCAACTATTGCAATGAGGAAGAAGAATAAATTGTATCAAGATCTCTTTAGGTGGATTAAAAGCTCTCTACTATTCTCAAAATACAAGGAAGCATCCAAATAAGATCAAATTCCTACCAGTATTAATAGTTTAGGAATATAGGCCAAATTCACAGAATAAAAGGTCTCTTGCTCTTGTTACTTATGTCAAAGGTTATCAGAACATAGTGTTAGCTGAAATATGAAGCAGAGACTATGCATTCGTCATTCTCTGCTGGGCTGCTTCTGTTACAGGTCTGGAGAAGGGACTTTCAGAAATCATACCTCCTCATCCTCCTTACACACACCATATCAGTTAGACTCCAGAGACTAAAGGAAAAATAATTTATCACATATAAAAACACTCTGTTTTAAACACAGCCATCAAGGTTCACATTCAAACAGAGGTACAACCATTTGGAAAACTATCTAATGTTTTCTTAAAGCTACTTGAGCAGACAGTGTGGAGTCATTGCCACTTGAGAAAATTATGCAAATGTCTTACCCAAACAGTGCTGACCATAAACCATGTACTTGTACTGAGCTCCTTTCGATGAAGCACAGTGGATACACTTCATCAGCAAAAATTCAAGTGTAGGCATGTAAACCCCATAAACATTTGGCATGGCTGGGCTAGAAAGGAAAATTCCACCATTTGCACTCATCTGAAATCAAGCTGTCTCCCATGTAGCAGAGAGAAGAATAAGACAGTTGCTAAAATAATACATGTAGGTACTTACTGGCCTTTTCTCCAGCTTGAGGAATGAGGCAATTCATGTTCCCAAACAGCTAACTAGCTCCGTTTTTTTTTTTTGTTTTTTTTTTTTTTTTAAGACTATCCTGTGTTCAATATTTCTCTGCAAGCATAGAAGTGAAAAGTCTTAAGGTACAAACTGCAGAAATAAGTATTTGCACTTCCGTTGAGCTTTCCACCTGGTGATGTTCTGGAAAAGTGGCAGCCTGACTGAAAAACTATTACTAAGTATTTTAAAATACTTCTTCAAAAGTGTCACTGAACCTAATCTGTACATTTCTCTGAGTAAACTCAGTGAATAAGAGATTTACAACTGGTACCCAGTGAATTATCTGGCAAAGGTTCAATCCAGTGTTTAGATTGTCTGAATATGAGTCTCAAAAGATAAAACATAGAAAATGTTAGTGCAACCACGAAAGAAAGAAAAGTTTCCACAAATTTTTGTAAAGTGAAACTTCTGCTTTTGAATAAATTGCCAATTCATCAGATTGATCACCAGCACACCATCCTCTCTCAGATATGCCCATTATATGCAAATGGTTTCAGGAATTTTATATGTGAAAATGACCTGTTTCTCAACCTTACCTGTTTATGTTTCTCCCACATGAACCGCATTATATGTAAGAATATGTACATCAACTGTGGGCCTGATTCAGAGATCCTAACTGCCCACAGTCTTATTGGGTTAGGTGGGAGCTATAAGTTCTCAGTGTCTTTGAGAATTAGACTGATATATTCTCACAGGCAGTCACAAAAAGACCATTGTGTTACAGATGAAGTATTCACGATATTAAATGTATCTCTGTCATTTAAGGTCTGGAGAATTGGCATTCTCCTTTGCAGATTACTGCAAGAAACTTTTAGTGACATTTATAAGGGGTGGAATTAGAACACAAAGTGTGGAAGACAGGTAAAGTTAGAAATATGCGTGTATTTTCCCCATGGAAAGCTAGGAAATACCAAAAGTATCTGTCATATCAATTACAGCTAATGCCAAGCAGCTATTATTACCAAAAACCATCCTTCAGAGCATATAAAGCTTGATAAATTCCTTGCTTTCTTAAGCTCAGCAAGCAATTCTTTAAATTAAATGGTTTTGGCAGGCAGAGTCAGTATGTACAACTCCAAACGTCCTCACACAAAGCACTGTAAAGACAATTTGTGGCAGCACTGATGTAACAGATAACATTAAAATAGATAATTATTTCATGAAAAAAATAGAAGTGTGCCTAAGGTTTTGCCCCTTATTCTTTTCTTAAAGGAACACCAACCACCTCCTAGTTTCTCTATTCCCATAGCCAAAGCTGGACTCCACCGGCTCTGGTGAAATTGTTAAAATAAGAAATCATTGTGGGTATGTTTTTCTCATTTGTGACACTAGTTATTAACGCAATGCTCTTGTAATATTACAGTATTACTGTGTTAGTGAACATATCTCATTTACTTCCGTTAAGCACCTTCAGACTGCCAAATACCCAGCACTATAGAAACACAACATACAATCCTGACATAGTAACATTAGACAATGTCAGCCTCCTGCTCGAAAATCCAATTCTGTGGTTGAATGTCAACAAGATGCAACATTACACAAAGTGCCCACAGCCAGCAGGAGCCTGGGGAACTGCAGGTTATAGGGCAAACAGCCCAGATTAGAACCGGTCCTGAACAAACAAACACAAGATGAAGGACTGCAGTGTAGCAGAACAAAACTACTTTTGAGGCAAGGTCCTGTGGTGAGATTAATTATAATACATGCAAAAACATACAATTTGTTAATACCTAATAAATCATTAATGGCAGTAAGCAGGGAAATTACTGCTATCTTGCATTAGTGTTTTAAACTGTGGCTGAAATACAGAGTATCTCATTAAACAGAATCATTATTGAATGAGTCGATGAACCATATAACAATGCTTGTTTCCTTGCATGCTGAACCCCAACAAAGAGGTGTCCCGATAAGCTCTCACATGCAGTAAGCAAAGTCTCTACGCATTCATCAACAGACTATACCCTGTGATTGTACCTCCCTCATGACAGTATTACACACATGGCAGTGTAGCACTCTTATCAGGTGTGGATTTATTCTTTATTAAAAACAAAACCCCCCAAAACAACAAAAAACAAACAAAGCATAAACCTTCAGGTTATCAGCCTGCTAATGTAGCTTACCATTTCAGGTGCTTTTTCTGAGTCTCCATTACTACCTTTCCCATCCCTTTTCTCTCCCATAACATAATGGTGCTGAATCGTGTCAGTATGGAATGTTAAGCTAAAACCTGCATTTCAGAACTAATTCTTACTAAAGTAAGAGTTTTGCCTCTCTTTTACAGGCCTTCCTCCAGTGAAAGCTTTCCTGGTGCTCTTTTGTGCAACATAATCTTCTGTAAGAATCAGAAGACCTTTTACAGTTTAGAAGACCAAGGAAAGGTTTCTAGTCTTTCTTCAAGACATTTAGTCCGAGCAGAAAAGAGATCTCCTGTCTTTAAATAATAATACCTCCCTCTTTACTTAAAGATGCGTGAAGGAAACTTCATGGTTGATCTGACCAGCATCTTGTCTCTATTGCCCTTGTTCTGTCTTTGGGCTGCCTCCAGAATTTCTAACATAAACTTACAACACTGGCACTAAAATGGTGAGCATCCTTTTTCCTCCCTGTGTCTTTAAGAGCAAGATATGAATGTGCTTTTCTTCATAAATACATATTCAAGCCATTCTCTACACAAATACAAGCACAAGATACAAACTTTCCCCTGATTCCAGATGTCCATATCCAAAATTTTTGATTCAGTATGTGCTGCCCATATTAAAAGCTTAAACAGCTTTTAAAAGCTTAAGCTCTGCATATATCCTTTGTTTCAGAAAGGTATTGTACAGCTTTCATTGTCTCTGTAACAAATAGGTTGATTAAAACAAAACTTTTCAAGGCAAAGTCTTAAAATGTGATTCATGGCATAATGACTTTAAAATCAAATTCAGATCCGATGTACATAGTTGCACCACTAAATTTTTTGTAACAATGACTCACACCAGATCTGAATCTGGCTCTTTTGTTAGAAACTGAAATCTTGATACCTCCATTACTGCAACATCGGCCAATTTTGTTTCCTCTGTAACTTTTAGTGGCTTCTGCCTCTGTGTTTTAGAGCTCTCTAAAGTTCAGCACAATGGAAGGGTGCACAACTGTTTAAGGCACCAGATTTGGACAAAGAGCATCTGGCCTCATCTGGGACAGACTTCCTGTGAGATCTTTGTCTTGGGAGCTATTTCTATTAAAAGATCTTCCCATCCTTCTACTTTTACTGCCTCTGGCTCTGGGGTGCAATCCAGACTTCTAGTTTGGTGCCTAAGCTTGTGACAAGGTGTCAGGGGAGAGTTACAGTCCAAAGCATATGCTTTCACAGTACCTTTCCGAACAGTGGTTCAACTTAAATATGTTAGGAAGCTTGCTTCACCATGCATTCAACAAAGACAGATACTCCTTCATAGCATTTCCCTCCACTGATTCCAATTAAACAATTGAAGTGATATAGAACCAACACATCCCATGAAGTGGCAGTCNTTGTTTTTTTTTTTTTTTTTTTTAATATATATACACACATAAAAAAGAAATCTGCTACATTTTTACTTGCTGGAGCTTCCTTGTACTGCGGTCACAGTTTTCTGTTAACAACAGAAAAATGAAGTCAGCTATAGCTTTTTGGTTCTCTTTCAAATCCAAAGAATAAAAAATTTATGATGCTGTTCTGGAATCAGTCCTAAACATACATTCTTGGACTTGTTTTAAAAGAATTCTTTATTCCAAAAATAACTCCATATTCCAAAATTTTTGATTCAGTATGTGCTGCCCATATTAAAAGCTTAAACAGCTTTTAAAAGCTTAAGCTCTGCATATATCCTTTGTTTCAGAAAGGTATTGTACAGCTTTCATTGTCTCTGTAACAAATAGGTTGATTAAAACAAAACTTTTCAAGGCAAAGTCTTAAAATGTGATTCATGGCATAATGACTTTAAAATCAAATTCAGATCCGATGTACATAGTTGCACCACTAAATTTTTTGTAACAATGACTCACACCAGATCTGAATCTGGCTCTTTTGTTAGAAACTGAAATCTTGATACCTCCATTACTGCAACATCGGCCAATTTTGTTTCCTCTGTAACTTTTAGTGGCTTCTGCCTCTGTGTTTTAGAGCTCTCTAAAGTTCAGCACAATGGAAGGGTGCACAACTGTTTAAGGCACCAGATTTGGACAAAGAGCATCTGGCCTCATCTGGGACAGACTTCCTGTGAGATCTTTGTCTTGGGAGCTATTTCTATTAAAAGATCTTCCCATCCTTCTACTTTTACTGCCTCTGGCTCTGGGGTGCAATCCAGACTTCTAGTTTGGTGCCTAAGCTTGTGACAAGGTGTCAGGGGAGAGTTACAGTCCAAAGCATATGCTTTCACAGTACCTTTCCGAACAGTGGTTCAACTTAAATATGTTAGGAAGCTTGCTTCACCATGCATTCAACAAAGACAGATACTCCTTCATAGCATTTCCCTCCACTGATTCCAATTAAACAATTGAAGTGATATAGAACCAACACATCCCATGAAGTGGCAGTCCAAAAGCCTCTCTCCATCTGCAGAAGATCCACCCAGAGCTGGACCAGAAGAAATGGTGATGGAGCTTCTCTGGACACTTTCTTCTCTGGTTCTTTTGGGATCCAGAGCCTGGAACTCCCTCCCCTTCACCAAACCTAAATATATGCACCGAAATATATTCTTTCCAAGAGGTCAGCATTTTCTAACTGCAGGATTTCCAACACAGCTGGCCGAGGAGTCTGTGTGGCAGCCTCCATAAAGTTGCTGAGTGACTGGCAGTCTCAGCCCTCCACATGTTCAAACTACCTTTTGTCAAAGCAAATGCCTCTGACTTCTGCAAAGATGGACCTGCTTTGTGTTCATAAAGAGGGAGCCTGACTCTGCAACCTACTGCACAGGGCATGTGTCTACGAGAGGCAAGTTTTTCTCTCTGCTTCTGAGTTTTACCAACTTCGATACAAAGTAGGGGAGAAGGACTTCACTTTCTGTAAGGTGAATGCCTCAGCCAACAGGTGACAGAACCAGTGGTCTCCTCACACCTAGTCTGGCCCCGTGAATGCTCTATTTTCTGCTGCATAGGGAAACACAGGCACCACCTGCTTAAACACTTGAAGTTAGGTAACCTTTATGAAACAAGCCCTAAATGAGCAATTTTCAGGATGGCAATTGTTTCTCAACAGCTAAAGCTTTTTGTCCAGTCTAAATGCAGTAGCATTCAGCTAACAAGGAGCACCAAATACATTAGTGTCTTTTCTCAAGTCCCTACATTCATGGTGTTACCAGTGTTATCGAATACTACTATAATGCTGGCAAAGTAAATAAGGACAGACAGCAGCTGATGATGTTTCACGTAGAAACAGTGAAGGGGAACACATCCCCACACAAAAATATGCCGGTGACACAAGCAGCCTGATGCATTCCCGCTCCACGTGCTCCCTAGTTCTCCCTGAAAAGAAGCAATTTCCTTTAGAGAAGCGGTTTCTCTTTGGTTCTTTAGCCATAGCCAGGCACGCGAAGAACCTCTCCTTTACTCACTTCCAGGCTGCTGGCGGGGACTATACCTGCCTTCACAGCAGGATTTAGACAATGTCTTCAGTCCTACAAAGGATCTCAAAAATTGCACATAATGAAGCACTGAGATTGCGCCATAAAGGATGATTCCCGTTATGTTAATTTGAAATAAATGAACCAAATTTTAATCATTTTAGCTTTAGAGATGGATTTTATAAATATAAATAATACAGTAATATACATGATTGTCAATTAGCCATTTTTAGCAGAAGAAATATGGAAGGGATAAATAGGGATATTATACAGAAAATATAAAAAGAGATTAATATATATAAAGTAGATTGATTTATGCTATTATGTATTAGTTTACACAATACACTTTTATACAATTATTAATTGGTATTTTAAACTGTAGTAAAAATTAATGCTGATGTAAAGCTAAGATGGAAATAGCTAGGACTTCAGCTCTGCAAATTCCAACATTCTTCCCACAACTCTAAGCTTATCCACAGCTTAACTATTTTATGGTGCAGTATTTTTAACTTCACATTAAATAAAGCACCATGATTGTAACTTAGAAAGAAAAACAGAAATAAAAATGCCACTGAAGGACTGTATGAGTGAGTTAACAGTATTGTAAGAACTCTGGCTTCTGGAACTTCCTGAGTTTTTAGTGCCTGACTTTGTGACTTGGTACTGCACCAAAACTAAAAATTTCTTTTTAAAGGAGGGAAAAAAAGAACATATTTTGATTGGGGTTTTTCTACAGGCTTTTGACTTCCTTAACACATCTTATAAAACTCCTAAGCACCACCTTACACCTCTTTGTCTAACATCAGCTAAACAGAGAGACAAACTCAATAAGGAAGCCTCAGTAAATGATCTGTCATATGTCTTATTGCAGAGCAGTGTGTTCCTGTTAGCTAGATCCACTACTTTTCACCTACATTGTCTCTACTGCTATCTCTAATCCTGACAAATTACAGCATGCCATTCTGGTCTCCAAACCTTTAGTAGCTCCTTGTGGTCATAAAATTAAGACTGAAGTAAAAAATGTCATTAAAAATGTGATATACAAAGTGGACATATAGCTATGTGAATCTGGACAGCGTACTTATACTCACTGTACTTATGTTCCCATTCACTCTTGCTCCTCTTGTCTGTTTAGATGTAAGCTTTTCACAGCAAGGCCTCTGTGTATACTTCTGGTTAATGTGAACGTCAAGGCTACCTCACACTTGGTCCATAGACCATAGGTGTCATAACATCCTGAAACTCAAGCCCTACAAGTTGTCTACCTGATCCTAGCAGCTCTGCTGAGTTCTGAAATACTGAGAGGAAACACACGCAAGCCTCAAATACTGTTGTCTATTCCTCTGCTTAACAAGGGAGGAGGCCCAATGCAGACCGCTACTGTGCAAGATAAAAAAAAACAAAAAACTTACGGCCAGACCAATACTTGCCAGGGCAGACTGTTTGGTAACATTAAGGACAATGTCAGTGCGGACACAGCTTACATGTTTATTATGCACCTTACAAAAGTGAGCCCCAGCTTCTGCAGTTCAACAATGCAAGCCAAGAATCAGGGTTACACTCAGAAGGGAAGTGGGATTTTTTTTTTTTTTTGGTATGGATTAATTGAAAACACAAAACCAGCTTGCCTTTCTTCTTTAAATGGGCTTTTTACATTATTAAATGGCTTCTGTTGAGCCTCATGCATATACAGCTCAAACAGACAACCAAAGAAAACTATCATTGTGACTGTTATTTCCAGACACAGGCAAGGCAATCTGCTGAACACCTTTTAAACTGAAATATCAGAGGCATCTCTCCTTGAATAGCATCAAACTCCTTACAGCAATGCTGTGTGATCCTCAAATGTGCTTTGTTTTACTGATACAAAAGACATAAACCAGTCTAGAAAGCGGTCTTAGAATCTATGTTTATTGTGCAGGTCCCACATACAAAGATATGAAATGTATCTGATGTGTGATGTAAGAGCAAACAGTAAATGGAAACCAGAAGATTGCCTGTGTATCTAATCTAAATAGTATACAGAGGTACCACAGCAAAGAAAATAAGCCAGGCTGAAAAGAAACTTTACAAGCACCACACAAAAGCTATTCTGCACGAAGAGCCATTTACAGCATATGTGCTTCTAAATCTCATCCTATTTTGAGGAATTTAATCATGGATAAGCCTTTTGCTGCCACCTGCACATAAATCAATGTTGCACAGTACTTGTGAAGGGCAGTGAAAATAAGTAGGCTATCAAATAGTTGAACTATGAATTAAACTAGGGATCCAAACTTTTCCACACTGTAAGTTTTATCCACATTCATTCCTGAAGATGACAAGCTTAATTGCTGCTCAGTGACATTCATTTTAATGTGAAATACGATTTCAGCTTTGCCCTCTTATTTATGCAGTGGAGAAACTACACACAAGCATAAATGACAGGTACCAGAGAACCAGTCTGTAGCAGACCAAAGCAGTGGTTTCAAGAGCTCATGCAAGACTACTAGTCCAGTGAGGATGCTCACATCCATCTTATGCTGAGATCACAAACATTTTGTTTGTGAAAACTAGGGCTTTCCTGCACATCTGAGAGGCATGCTGAAGTGTAGCCCTGGAGGGCCACTGACATCTGGTGGTCATTTCAGTCCTTCCCAACAGTACCTGCAGCTCCTGGCAGGCAACGAGTGCTAGCTGAAGCGCAGAGATCACTGAGGTTTGGGGGGAAGTAAAACTGCTTCATCAATAATTAGCCTGTATCACAGCCCACAGGGCTGCTAATGTGAACCAAACTGGCACACCTCTGGGAATATAAGGGTTCTTATCTAGAACTAACACGTTACAAAAAAGAGGAAGGAAAAAGTAAAATAGAAATTAATTCTAAAGAAAGCTAAGTCATATATATTGAATTTTACCGTAACTTGATCGGATTATATTTTACAGATGGCCTGACAGAAACACATGCCAGGGAAGCATTAACTCTGTGTTTCTTAACTTAGTGGAATTTGTTGGTTACAAGTAAATGCAGATGAACTGCAATACCCAAACAAACTCAATTAAAGCTGCCAGCACATTAATAGTATTGTTGGATTAAATTTACTCTAGAGATGATAAATCTTTTCTACATAGAGCATATTTAATTCAACAAGTTCTTGAGAACAACTGGGTCATGAAATACAATTATATAAAACTGTCTTTTTGAAAAATAAAAAAGGCATTGTTTCCTAGGTAAGATGTTTCTTATTACGGCAAAGGAGCAATGAGATTCAGGTTTTCTTTTGCTAGACAACTAGCACAATATTCAATTATAAGTAGGAATATTCAACAGTTTTATCCATTTTGGTATCTGCTAAATGGTGAGACTGCCCAGACAGAAACTGCCTTAGTTCTCTCCAGCAAACTTGAGAGAGGATGTTCTTGATGCTTAAAAGCAATTGTGCAGAGAGACCACAGTCATCAGCACTGGTTCTAAAATGTACCTAGGCCTGTTAGCACTGGTTGTTGATAGGCAAACATTTAAAGCTATGCTTTGCTTGTTGCAGTTATCTACAACTTGTAAACAAAACTCTGAGGCTTTCAGACATTCATCAAGAATACAAAAATCTTACTAAACTGTCATGGGAATTTTCAGCCCTTCGCAATTGCCTTCTTGCTGCAAACTGATTCAAAGTCTACTTTCAGGTAAATGTGCATTTCTCATTAAAACAGGAGCACAGTTCAAACCTAATAAAAGTCAGCATCTGCTGAGTAGTGGGAAGTAATTAAAGTGTTTTTCTACACCTTTCCTACATGCTGCAAGAGTGCAGCTTTGCAAAAAATCTGCAGTACAAATCATGTCTCCAAACTGACCTCTGTTTTTCACTTACCACCACCATGACACCTCTTCATAAGTAAACAGATTGCTGAATTACAGTTTCACCTTCAATCTAGGCTACCTAACCAGATTGAAATATAGTGACTACTTAAAATTACTTTTACGAAACGCATTGTTGTGCACATGTTTTCTAGTCGGCTCTGGCACGTTGTGGGCAAACATTTCATAGAGGCACATGCAATTGCTAACACAGCCAAGTAGTGTGCAAAAAAATAGCCAGTGGTCAGAGTGGAAACAAGAAAGGGTACATGGGACACTATTATGGAATCAACTGTATCAAGCCACGCCAATGAAAGCAGGAAATATGCACCAAGATAGTTTGGTTTGACTCAGCCAGGGCTTGTGGCTGAGCTGAGTACCTGGCTGGGCCAAAGGCTACCCAAAAGGCTTTCAAAAGACAAGTGTCAGGTTTTTTGTTCCCATTTGTATTTCAGCAGAAGTCTAGCATCTGTTGACCGCTGCCGCTTCTGGAGAATTTCATTCGTGTGGCCCGCAAATCACTGATGTTCATATGTGTTTCAGGTCTCTTCCTGTACTGCTGCATGAACATGCAGTGACAGAAGTGGCTCCACAAGCCTAGTTTTTAACACATTCCTAAAGGTCCAACTGCAAATCAATAGACATTAATCAGTACAGAGACACTTTCTCCTGTACACAACAGGCACAGGGCCATGTTCCACGTAAATCCTACTCCGGGTGTTTAAAGTAAGTGCTATTTTCAGCATTTCAACAATGCTGGTTTCTGCACAGTAAGGCATTTGACCCACAGTGAAAAGCTGTCACATTGCTGCGTATCAATTAAATAAAAGCATTATGATTAGGTCAGCTACTGGGTAAAGGAGACAATAACCACTTTAGCAAAGCACTGTCACAGCCCTTACAGGTCCTTGTCTGAAAAGAAAGTCTCTTCTTTCCTGTGTTGTCCCCCCAACATACATTTTCCACAAATGTCTCAACATTGCCAATCCAATTATACAACAGCAGGAGACGATTACTGTGTGACAATGTTCTAATTCACAGACACAACCTTTCTTCTATGTTTATATTTTATTGGTGATATTTTCCTGGGGGGCAGGTAGAGATGCCCTCCACTCACCACCAGGGACAGATGGGTCTAAAAATAATTCTGTCTGGTTCTAATCGATAACATCATGTTGGCAAACCTCTTCCGAAGACACATGAAAGCAAGATAACCCATTCCCGCCAGCATGCTGACCAGCAGAGTGGTGCCGAGAACCCTGGGCGCCCTTTTCTTGGCCACACGGAACGCCGTTGGCAGAACGGCCGAGATTAATATATTGTTGACGTGTCCTAAAACTTTGTAAAATGCTTTTCTCTTCAGGACACGCTCATAATAGGCTTCCAAGTTGGGCCGCTTTCCGTTTCCCCAGTTTCTTCTTGCTAATCCCAGAAACTTCAGGCGATGTAATGTTACAGCAAGTGATACATCTGCCAGACTGAAGAAATCACCACAGAGCCAAGGCTGATTTTCATCTTCTAAGCAGAGATAAAACATAAAGGATTAGGAGCTAATGGAATACAAGCACACACAGAAGCCTCCTTGGGCTAACATTTAGTTTAGTGCTATTTAGTGCTGTCTAATAAACACCACCAACACTTCAGCTAAGATATGACTTTAATCAATGGACATTTTACTAATCCCTGTCCATTCTTCACAAAACATTGTAAATTCTTGGGCTCAGCAGCCTGGCCTACATTTGTGAAGGAAAAAAGAGCCACGTTTCAGGTTCATAAATTAAAACCCACAGTAAACACTTATCGTCCTCAACTACATTTCTCAAATCTGGATTAAATTAAACAGGAGTGGAAAGGAGGAAGGCAGTTTAGCTCTTACTGAAAAGCTACCACTTGCATGAAGAATTTATCGTCTTGCCTGTGTCACTCAGCTCTATGGCATTCACTCAAGAACTGCTAATTTGGTGGAGACTTTCAAATCAAAAATAAATTGATCAGATGACTGACCTGTACCAAACACACCAGCAAGAAGACACAGTTTGTCTACCTGTCCTTCCTTTGTGCCTCCTACACCCCAAACCATGGGGGTTTTACAGTTAGAAGTTTGGATATTCACACTTCCCACCATTAGTCAGGAGCACAGGTGGAGACCCCAGGCTCCTTCTCCAGTCAAAGGAACGAGGTGAATCTTGGATGGCTCAGAGTCTGAGGTAGCACTGCCAGGCAGCATCAAACCTCTAGATCACTCTTCAGTGATCTGAACCACCACCACCTGAAAAGGATGACCTGTACTGGCTACACCAAGAGCTTTTGAAACCCAGGATACGAAATGCAGTAGTTAGCACAGCTGCTAGCATGAGTACTCTGCTCTGGCCTAGATCTCAAACAGGACTATGCCATTCCCTCCTCCTTTGCAACCTTTTGCAGTTCTTCCCACACAACAGGCACGCAAAACCGCTGGCACGAATATTCAGCAGCACCTCTGTGAAAACAAAGAAATTTTGCAATGTTCCTTTCAACTGATTTTCCACCAGAGGAAAGCAACAGTTTGGCACACCGCTGGTGCCAGTCCATTTCCACTGGTTATGCAGGTCTGGAAGAAAGGCCTCTGCAAAGAATGAGTGTATCCCATGTTGCTGAAAGGATGGCTAGGGATTCATCCAGTGCATTAAGTAAGATGATGGAAAGGAAGACCAAAGAAGCTAACCTGTGTGAAAGAAAGATGCCTGCATTGGCAGCAGCAGTAAATGAATGAGGGATATGAGCAGTAGCAAGAGAAGCAGAAGCTCAGACGTTGACCAGGACCTGAAGAAGCATTGTTCACAAAACCTAAAAAATGTGAATACCTCAGACAAAATTCCAAGAGGCAAGTAATGGCCATATGTTTTACTAAATCCTGTGGTCCTAGCAGTTTTCATAAGCTCATCAGTATTGTACCAGTTGACTCCTTAGAAAGGCTATTTAGCACAGAAAGCAAAGGGGCTGCTGGAAATAATGACAGTTTGCTGAACAAAATCCTACCATCCTTTGCAAGTTAAAACATTTTCTGTGACTTTTGCTGTTGAGTCAGTAGGAAGTTTAACCTAGATTTTCCATCACTGGTTCAAATCTACTGTCTTGATAGTAACTGATAATTATTACAACAGCTATTTATAGAGCCAAATGCAAAGAGTTATTGATTTAAGCAGATGCAGTCGGTATTGACTGATGTATGCTTCATGCAGACCCCAGTGAAGTCAGAGGAAGGATTCCTATTAGTACCGCTGGGAGTTGGACCAGACTCTGAATAAGCAGAAGACTAATCCCATTTAAACAAAATTTAACTTTCATTTGGGTGGATGGCAGGTAACACCACTGCTTTCCAAGCGGATGGGGGAGGGGGGCTGTTTAATGATTAGAGCAATTATCCAGATTGCTAATTCTGCATATACCACACATACCAGCACAGTATTTACACCAGATTGTGATAAATCTGTGTTAAACATTACGGCTGTGATCGTTATAGTGAACTGAGGTCTACAATTACAACATCAAGAATAACATTCTGTAGTTAAGGTTTTTCCTATTTTGTTGATAAAATACTGCAAAATTGTGCAGCTAATTACACTGTGCTGAAAATGTAAGCAAGCACTCTTATAAGACAGTAAGAACTCACTGACAGCAGCAGTAAACTCAACTAGTATTTAAAACAGTATTGATCCCCTCTGTGGTGTTAGATCAGTATATTCTAAAAGTATCAAATCGTATACATTAAAACCAGCTCTGTAATGGTACTGTCAACAAGTTTACTCAGTCTCTCCAAACATAAGCATCAACAGGATTTAACAAGAATAATTCTTTACCTGGTGTTTCCTCATTTCGCCGCTGCAATTCAGTCTCAACCTGATCCAAAACTTTTTCCAGTTCATCCAGTATTTTCTTTAGGTATTTTATATTATCATGATCCAGCAGTTTAGACTAAACATATATGAGGGTTAGTGTTTTAATCATTGTACAGACTTTATACTTTTATCAGCGAAACTTTTACTTAGATACTACAGTGCTTATTCATAAAATACGATTATTTTCTCCACATAGTCAGCGGGATACCATTTGCATACGGTGACAATTCAGATAACAGAAGAAGAACATTAGTGATGCTAGATATCGAGGTTTGCCTCACCCTGCAGGGTGCTCAAGAGCCCAACACCAGCACTGATGTGTACTTACCTTTGAAGTCAGTGGGACCAACCCAATACTTCAGCACACACTTGAAGTGTGTAGCTGATCTCGGGGACAGACTGCTTCATGCCTTGTAGGGTTAAACCACTGCATGACATTACTGGTAATGACAGGTGAAACAAATGTTTACATCATGACAGAAATAATCTGACACTAACAAGCTCATAATAAAGGAGCAGGGGGGAGTACGAAGACTTTTCTTACTTTGAGGCGCTTCTGTTTTGCTATATAGGCATCTTGAAGGTCTGGATTTTCTTCTGCAAGTTTCTTCAACTCTGATTCTGTGTTACTTATTTGGCCTGATACAAAAAACGAAAGGAGTGACATTAGACACCCAAACGTACCCACAATGCTATCCACAGGAACTAATCAATAGCTTGTCTACCGATACCACACTGATGAAACAGAAAGTGGTACTTCAATGAATTATCACCACCAAGCTGGGATTCAAAAATGTCATGTTTTGGAAAACTTAACGGCTGCCTAAATTGATCCCACCGTACCTTCTGCTCATCAGTTTGCAATGAACTCTATGAAGTGGTAATCTGCCAGGCAAGAATGAGGAATTCTTGTTAACATTTTTCTCTTATTCAGGTAAAACCATTTTGCTGCCAAAAACCTGTGCTTAATCCATTGAATTCTGCTACAAATACCTTAAATCTCTGATGGTTTTGTACCTCACTTCCTGGGTTCCTAGAACACTTTTCACCCTGTGAAAGTGTAGGTAGGCCTATACTGAGATTTGCTGTAGGCCACTGTAGGTCACATGCATAATTCTGCAGCAAAAAGCCTGTGGAATTTGGAAAATATGGAACTAAGGTGATTTCAGTTAGCTAAAATGTGACACCAAAATCTGTGACCCCTTTTGGAAATGCTCATTAGGTTGTATATGGATGTTCTAGGAAAGCATTCATTACATGACTTAAAGAAGGAACGATGTGAAAAAATCAAGATAATTATGCTGATTTCTACTACATGTGTATAGCCTTTCCTCTCCTTAAAATGGGGCTTTGCTTGAAAATGCCATAGTTACAGACCTAGAATACCAAAAGACAGTAAATAAGTTATCTTCTAAAAATAAATATTTCTAGTAATAAACTGAAAACAAAAGAATAATTATAGGGCATGAATCACCTCTCACTTGTACTTGATAATTCAGATTAGATCCAATTAAGTCTTATAAATTAAACTGATAAAAAACTCTTGCTAGAGAATAATGAACTCACTGTTTTATATATTCTTTGTTTCAACCTGACATGACTCTGAAAGTCATCTTTCAACATAGCATATGATGAAATTACAGGATGTAGTCACACAACTAAAATCTTACATATGCAATTAATTACTTAATTGGATTTGGTATGCATAAACATAATACATAACCGGCTGGCAGCTTATTTTATCTAGCACTCTGAAAAAGACCAGCTTTTCAAAGCTGAAAACTAAACCATCTGGGAGAAGTTTGAACAAGCAAAGGAATTGCCTAGGAACATCCACAAGCTATTAAAAAAAAAATGAAAAAAATGCCTCAAATCAAGAAAGGCTATGCTTTAAGTATAAAAAGGTAACAAAACATCCCAATTTAGACAAGCAGTAATTTTAGCTCTACCAATATGAACATATGTGTGTAAGCTGAAAACAATTCATACCAAATAGAAGCTAGAGGGGAAGAATACATATGGACAGCAGAACACAAGACAACATTGTAAACTGAATCATAGTAAAAGCACTGACTATTACCATCTGAAAAGAGAAAAACCATCAATAATGCCTACAAGTAAAGTACATTTGTTCAATAAACAGTCAGCATTCATATTTTGGGGAAGAAAAAAAAAACACAGACAGTAAACTGTTGTAAGAGAATAATTCATGTTACTTGAGTAAAAATAAAGGAATGCTAATTACTTTTGCTGAAATTACCCATTCTAAATCTCTCCAGATACTTTTTATATAGAATTTATTTTTAAATAACCATTGATCATTGGACCAGCAACACTGACTTCTAAGTACTTTCCAATGCTCAAGAAGTTTCCAGCTGACAGAAAGAAAACTAATTCTGCACTGATGTTTTATAAAGGGTAACTCATGCAACTACAAGGAAAGCTAACTGCCTGATTTCACTTCTGACAACATAATGGCATGGCTAATAAGAGAACTGACTTGCCAAAAATTTTAAGGAGGAGGATAACACAGTTTGTTGGAAACAGAACTTCTCAAACTAACACAGTATCATCTTTTACGATATTATTAATTTGGTAAGAGTATAGTTGTATTACATCTCAAAGTCTCTGCAGTATTTGACTTTGTTCTATGGAGCATTCTAAAATATCATACAAAAAAATCAACAGGATATAAAGCACTGACACTGACAAAAAAAATCTGAGATCTCAGAACATAATTGTAAACAGAGAATCATCATCCAGCCATGTTCTCAGAATTTGATCCTTCTCCTAGAACTATTTAGTTCTTTCATAATACTTAGAAGGAAACATAAAAGCATTAATTAAAGTTTGCCATGGTACAAAGACGAGAAGGGACACAAACCAAGAAAAAAACATGGACTGGCTGACAAAATGGGCCTAAGCAACCAATCAGTGTTTCAACACAGTCCAATGTAAAATATAAATTGAAGCAAAAGATACAGGCTGTCTTTCTTGGAGAGAGGGCTGTAAGTTTGCAAGCAGTTCTGAAAAGCTAGACTGAGGTCATCATCCACGACTAGCTGATCAAGGATTCCCAGTGCAGTTCTGTGGCTGAAAGTAACACTGGAGTTCTTGAACATATATATGATGAAAAAAAAAAAAACAAACCAAAAAAAACCAAGAAAAAGAATTAAATATTTGTCTCCCTATCCGATACCAAAGTGAACAGAATTTGCTGTCCTGTTCTGGCATCTAAACCCAGGGGCAGAGGGGGAAAGAACTACAAGAACTAGAAGATTATTTGCCAAGGATTTTTCTGAATATCACTGAATGGTGTTTAAACTAGTATTTCTGCAAACTACTGGATTTGAAACAGGAGTTCATTTCAGGAGGTTCTCTGTTATAAAGGGGACTGGGCAACATAATCTACAGTTATTTCCTCTGCCCTTAACGTATTTTTTTCATGGGAAACTGGTACGTATATAAAAGTCCCTCAGGTAAAATACCAATCCCAAGGAAGTCAAAGGACATTTTACCATTGATTCTACCAGACCACCGGTTCTTCCTTTATCCTGATTCTGTATTATTGTGTTATTTGCACCCAGGATTTTGGCTGAAATTCCCATTGGTCTAATGAACCCAAGCTACTTACTTCTTCACACTTTTTTTTCCTCCCTACCCCCAGCACCAAATTGAGACTAGTGCGCTTCTCAGACAAAAAGGGTCTGATGATTCTCTTATAATACATTAGGTAAACATACTCTGTTTCCTTGAGGCTAATACGCATTTGCACTACTTTGAGAGGAAAGCAATTGCTTTAACTTCATAGGTAAACTTATTACAAATTTATAATCACAAAAAAATGGGTTTCCTTCAGTGTAGTGGTTTGACGTGAGCTATGCTATCGAGCTGCTCCCTAGGAATTGCTTTATAAGCATGAACAGCAAGATCAGAAAATAAAATACTGACAGCTGTCGCAGCTGCCATTTTCTGTTATGCACAAGAAGCACATTTTCAATCACTAGGAAAATTAATTCCACAGACACCTCGAAAATGACACTTCCTCTTTCCCTTTTTCAAATCATAACAGACGAGAAAATCAATAAAAAGTGTATGCACAAATTATCAAGGATTGAAATTGGAAATCTGTGCTCAATATATCCTGCTTAAGGTGCACTGAAGGCACAAGATAAATGTAATGCAACATCCCATTAGCTGATAGGCATTCAGAGCTATACCAGTACATACTACGAATTCTGCTGGTAGCATAGGCTGGAATCATGGAGTCCACTGTTAACTCAGGGTGCAGGATGCAGCCATGAGTGTAGGCATCCATAGGCAAGGAGTCTAAAAGCTCTCTATAGTGTTGAACCCTTGGATAATACATGCTCCCTTCTTCTGGCATTAATCTTGGTACTTCCTCTGCAATACAAAGTTAAAAATAAAGTTAAGAAAAGAAGAACCATGTAGTTGACCAAAAGCAGTAATTCCAAAGTTACTTCAGTTACGTCCAACCGGCACAGATGACACAGCCACAGTTAAGAAAGCTTCGCTTGTTCCCCACCGTAACTCAACAGTGTCGTCACAGCTCAGAGAAATGTATATATGTGTACTTCATTTTAAAACATTGGAATAATTCCAACTCCTATGCAGCAACCCACATAAACATGTATTTAAGAAGCCTTCAAATTAGAAAACCGGATTCAGCATCTAGTTCGTACTTCTAGGAATGGGCGACCATGTCACACAACCCTTTTGCCCCCTCGCAGTAGGACACAACTGAGGTTCTAGCAAGTTGTTGCAGCTGAAACATTACTACAGCTGCAATGCTGTAAAAATTGCGGTACAGGAATCCTACTCAAAGCATGATTAGACCCACCCGCGATCTACCTGGGCCCTGACTCCTCGTTTGATGAACAAGTTAGCATTAATACATATTATGTTCACCCAACAATGAAGTTCTCTTCATGCCCTAGAAATCGTAGCACTAAACCCCTGAAACACAAAACGCTGCCTCTTCACACCTAAAAAAATACACACTCTGCATTTCCTTCAAAAATTGAGGCAGTCTGTTTTTTGGCAACACAGACACAAAGAATTTCAAATGCTTGCATATGATCACTTCTGTGTTTTTTCTTCCTACTTTTTTTACCTCTTCACTCCATTTTGGCTCCAAAAAAAATTTACTCATTCTACTTCCTTTTTCCACCCAAGATTACTCTGGAATTAAGCATCTTTCTTTTCTTCTCTCTCAGAGAAGCAGGACTTGCCCAACAACAGCAGTTGGGCAGCTCTCTGTTCAACACATTAGCTTTTGTGGCAGTCGCACCACAGCGTTAGCACAGTGCAGTGCTACCATTACTGACTTCATAGAATCATTAAGGTTGGAAAAGACCTCTGAGATCATCTAGTCCAACTGTCAACCCAACACCACCATGCCTACTAAACCATGTCCCGAAGTGCCACATCTATATGTTTTTTGAACACCTCCAGGGATGGTGACTCCACCACCTCCCTGGACAGCCTGTTCCAATGCCTCACCACTCTTTCAGTCAATAAATTTTTCCGAATATCCAATCTAAACCTCCCCTGGTGCAACTTGAGGCCATTTCCTCTTGTCCTATCGCTAGTTACTTGGGAGAAGAGACCAACACCCTCCTCACTACACCCTCCTTTCAGGAAGTTGTAGAGAACCATAAGGTCTCCCCTCAGCCTCTCCTTCTCCATCCTTCCTGAAGGGGTAAGGAGGACAGTGGTAGGTTTGTACTCACAGCTGCTTGTAAAGGTGCTGGAAGGCCTTCGTTTCATTTTAAAGGAATGGGTTTTTACCCTGTAACACCAAGTATTAGGAGAGCCCATTAGGAGAGCCCATCAGGAGAGCCCATTTGTGAGACTACAGACGTTTTGCAGTCCTGAACGAACGAATACGTAGCAATACCGAGCTGACCCCAACACTGCTGCACACTACGGGTACGCGGGGAAGGATTACACACCGAAACACCTATGGGATTACCATCTACAAACGTTGCTTCAAGGTAATCGATAATCTGCGTTGCCTCACAAATGATGTTTTCCCCGTGGATCAGGACAGGTACTTCTCCAGAGGAATTTAAGCGCATGAACCACGGCTCGTTGTGCTCGCTCAGCGGCAGGTTTACATCGTGCTCTTCGCACTTCAGGGCTTTTTCGGCTATGGCCAAGCGCACCTGCAACGGTATCACCGGCGTTACCCCAGGAGAAGCGCTCCCCGGGCAGACAGCCCCGGCCTGCCGAGCCAGCCCGGCTCCCGGCTCCCGGCTCCCGGCTCCGGGCTCCGGGCTCCGGGCTCCCGGCTCCCAGCCCGGGCCCGGGCCACCGGCGCTTCCCTCCCTCCCGCGGGTAAGCAGGAGCTGCCGGCACCCCGGGAAGGAGGCAACCCGGGGCCTGCAGCCCGCCGCTCCGCGCCCCCTCACCTTCTGCGAGGAGAACGACTGCGTCCAGTGGTACAGCACCAGCGGCGCCATGCCGGCGGCGCGGCACGGCACGGCACGGCACGGCACACGGCCCCACCCGCCCCGCGTCCACCTCGCTCGTGGAAATGAAGAGGAGGGGATGCCCCGGNCCCGCCCCGCGCCCCCCTTGCTTGTGGAAATGAAGAGGAGGGGCTGCCCCGGGGTTTGGGGGGGGGGACACAGCGCCCCTTCTTCCCGCCAGCCTGCCCCCGCGCTGCTCAGAGGACGGCCCTTCCTCAGGGGGAAACCGCCTGCAAAACCGTCTGCAGCATCCCCTAGGGCATGACGGATGCAGGAAGATGGATGCGCGGGTAAAAAGGTCACACGGCAGGACTTCCCCTATTTTTTTTCTTCTTC